>VJWM01000326.1:0-68663 GCA_010909165.1 Anthoceros angustus | reverse complement strand
GCCGGTCAGATCCGCTTGATCTTTGACAACGACGACACGCGCGTCGAAGGCAACACAGATGGCAACGCCGACATCGACTTCTCCTTCATCGTCGCCGGCAAGCATCTGACGGGAACCGACTTCACTTAACTCAAAACGTAACCAGGGTGGCGAAAGCCGCCCCGCCCGCTAATAAGAACTCAGTCGGGGATGGTTGCGTCATGCGTAAGAAGCAGGTCAAGAAGCTCTTCACGAAGCGGCGGACGCCGCTCACCGAGTTGGGGAATCTCAGGGCGTCCTGATCTTCCTGTTCGTCGTTTCCGGCGTTGTGAACGTTCTGGCGCTCACCGGCTCGTTCTACATGCTGCAGATCTACGATCGGGCGCTGACGAGCCAAAGCATCCCGACGCTGCTGGCGCTTGTAGATTGAGGCTTGGTGAATTTAAGAAGCTGGTGTGTAGCTGGCATGGGAGGCGTGAGAGGGCCTTGCTTGTTTAGAAGGCGAGGGTAGTGTGTGGCTGCGGTAGTGACGGTTTCTCAAGATCCCACCACAAGTCTCATGGGACGAAACCCAGCGTCTGAACGGCGGTGGGATAAGTGTGGCCGCTAGAGGGTGCATCTCGGAAGCCCCGGGATCTGCCTCCCACAGGGGGATATCCACAATATATGCTCACCAATAGCGGAATAGATGAATAGGATTGATTAGAAGGTAATTAATTCGGGGTTATCCATAGGATAGGGAAATAGGTAGTTTAGGCAGGATTAGGAATTTTAGAATGATGAACCAAATCTAGAGTTGCCTCGGTGGCGATCATCCAAGGAGGCAAAATGCGATTCGAGCGCCAACTCCCTCTTCAAACTGAGGCGTCCTCACTTCGCGAAGAGCGGGACACAGAGGGTAAGCGCAAGAGGGGAGGAGAGAGCCGCCATCGCCCTCACCATCACCACCGCAGTCGAGGCGAGCGCAAAAGGGAACTAGGCGCGAGCTGAAGAAGGAGAGGAAACCCTAGCTGGAGTAGGGAGAAGGAGAGGAAGGTACCGAGCGCTGAGGAGCTTCTCGAGCATTGCGAGTTGCTGAAGGGAGGTGTGGGGAGCCCGCTGAGCATCACAAGTGCCAGAGGCGGTGGTTAAGGGCGGAAGGCGCGAGTTTGGAGCACCTAGAACGTCGCAGCTGTGAGAATTAAGAGCATAGGGCATGACCTACTTGGAGACAGGAGGGCCGTAAGGAAGTGGCGATAGCTGGGCGCCGCCCGATCAGGCGGTTGGTGTGTCTGGCAAGTGCAGCGCGTTGCAGGGAGGAGAAGCACTTGAGCGAAGCCACAGCGAGGGCTGAGGCTGGAATTGGGGAGTAATTCCTTCCACACTTTGAACCCTTGGGAAGTAAGACGCCGTCATGCCTCGAGCAGGGAAAGGCAAGGGGAAGGAACCGCCTGCCAAGGGTTCCTCCTCGCGAGGAGGAAGGAAAGAAGCGGCGGCGGAGGGCTGCGGAGATGAACAGATGCCTCAATTCACTGTTTTGCGGGGCAGCTCAATCCCCGTGATTTGGTAGATTTCAGGCAATGGGCAGTGGAGGAAAACATCCAATTGGGATGGGTGTATGGCCGCCAATGGGCCTACACCAATTTGGAATTGATTGAGGAGTGTTACATCAACCTCCATCAATCGGAAGCAGCCCTTGCCGCGCTACCGGAGAGGAATGCTCGAACTGACCCACGGTGTTGGACCGTTAGGAGCATCGGATAGGTTTATGAAAGGCCGGAGGAGGAGAGCTCTGGAATTGCTCTCCTCGAGAGGACGAATGGAGGGAATAGGATTTCCCTCACAGAAATTCCGCAGGAGGTCCTAGATATGATGGACGGAGGAGTAAAGGCCCACGCCAAGAACGGCTGGAAGACAGACAGTATTAAGGAGCTGAAGTGGCGGCTCTTTGCCAAAATTGTGTTGGGGTTGGTGAATTACCAACGGACGTCTTATTTCAGCACCAAATTCCTCCAGTTTTTGTGGAAGATTTCGTGAGGAGCCAAGCCGGATTGGGGCACCATAATGTATGAGGCCTATATCCATCACAGGGAGAAGCTCCTTAGGCCAAATTCTGTGGATGAGGAGGGGCCAAGGCCATGCTACCTCAGTACCTATTTGGTGCATTTGTGGGAAACGGAGGGCGTGAGCATCGCAAAGCAAAGAGCTTGAGGATGCTTCGTGACCAGCAAAGAGCTTGAGGATGCTTGGCATCCTTCTGAGATAATCCACCTCCAGCCAAGCTTAGAGCGGCCTTTGCCTTTTGCTCTAACGAAGATCATGGGAGGCCAGACCTCCACAAGCACACCAGGACCGAGGGCGGAGGAAGTAGAGGCAACAAGGTTGCCGGAGTGGGAGGCCTTTCCCCCACAAGAGCAAGGGGAAGGAGAGGAGCAAGATTCGGCCGAGGAGGGCCGGATGGCAGTCTATGAGAGGAGGACTACCACGGGAGGGATGACAGCCCCAAGGGTGGGAGGAGTCCCCACCATTTCGTGCCTAGGAAGGCACGGCACCCCGTGAGGAGGCAGCCTACCCGGTGGTAGGCGAGACTACCGTGGTAGGCGTCGACCTACCACGGTGAGGTAGGAGACTACCACGATAGGATCGCCCGCGGTAGAGGGCACCCCACTGTTGCAGGAGGCATCTGACTCTGGCAGTAGGGAAGAGGAAGGAGAGGCGTGGCAGGCGCGGCCCCGTCACCGCCATCACTGTGGCTGGGTGGGAGGCGGGCCATCAGAAGGGACCACCTTGTGAAGTGGAAGTCACGAGGAGCTGGAGATTTCCCAAGAGGCCGTGAGGCGGAATTTGGGCCCCTAGGAGACTTGTTGAGTGCTTGTGAAGCACTCAGCTGTGTGGATTTGAAGGGGGCTAGGGAACTAGCAGCCTCCTTGTGGGCATGCCGAGAGGAAGTCCGGGAAAATAAGGCCTAAGAGATGACAGAGCGGAGAGCAGGGACCAAGTGGCAATTGGAGGCCATGGAGTCCGATGAGAAGGCAGCCAAGTTGGAGAAGGCTGTGGAGAAACTCCAGCGCGACCTTATGGACCAGCGGTGCGCAGAGAAGGTCCTGGAGGGGAGGCTATCACAGACCGAGGAGAGAGCTATTTGAGCCACCACCCAAAGGGACTCATGGAGACAGAAGGCGGAAGAGCATTTTGCCCAATTAGAGCAGGACCGCAAGGGCAAAACAGAGGCTCTAGGAAGGGACAAGGTGGCGGTCCAGCAAATGGATGCGAAGGAGCAGGTGATGGCTACCCAAGCCATCAAAATCCGGGACATGGAGGAAGAATTGAGAAGAACCCAAGACAACTGGAGGAGAAGCGCTGGAGCTCGGAAGCTCACCAAAGAATTGGGGAGTCGGAGCTTGAGAAGAGTGCTTGGCAGCGAGAGGGAAGGGCTTGCCCAAGAACTCGGGGACTTGGAGAGAAAGAGGTCCCAGAGGAGGAGTACCACAGAAGAGTGGTACATGGGATCTTTGGTGGTAAGGAAGAGGAGATTTTGGGTGATTATGCCTGAGCAAAGATGGCCAACCAAATTGAGAGAAGCAAGTGGAGGAGAACGTGACCCTCCATGTGAAGGTGGGGAATTGACCACTCATGTAGAGACGCCCAAGGGTGGGTAGGTGTGAATGAGAATGGCTCACGGAGTTGAAACCCTAAATGTATCATGGGGGGCCCATCTCCACAATAGATTTGAAGGCCAACAATGAAGGTTAATGGCCGTGTGAGGAATAGTCCTCATGATGATGACAGGAGGGAACCGCAACAAGTGCAAATGGGAGGCTGCACTTGATGAGGCCTGGCTTACATGGACTCGAGGAGTCCGAGGAGAGGTGGAGGCGGAGGTGGTCGCGCCAAGGGTGGAAGATGTGTGAAGGAACGAGTAGGAGACGAGAAAGCTGAAACTCAGATAGATCAGAAATGTACAATACAAAATTGTTTGTCTAAACTACTTCTTAAATTGACCATAGTGTCGTTTCATCTAAACGACCTTTCATAACCCTAAATGCTATCAGTACTTAAGCGAGTATTAGGTTATATAAACATATATCTGCACACCCCCTCTTAACCTCGATGAGCTTAAAGACTATTCACACAACAAAACTGGGACCAAATCCCACCCTCCCCCCCCAAACAGATAAGTGTCCTCACTGATTAAAATGGGCAGAGAGATCGTGAATACCTAACCCTTGCATATGAACATAGTGCTTGTGCTTGGGTAGCCCTTTGGTTAAGATGTCAGCAGTGTTGTCATCTGTGCAAATATAGTCCACCTTGATAACACCACGAGCAACAACATCACGGATATAGTGATGTTGTATCTCGATGTGTTTGGTTCTGGCGTGAAAGGTAGGCTTGGCCACTAACTCGAGTGCTGACATGTTGTCGCAGAGGATTAAAGTAGGCTGGTGCTGGGCCTGGCCAAGATCAGCAAGGAGGCTACGTTCCCACTCAGCTTCTTTGGCTGCCTTGGTCATGGACTTGTATTCTGCCTCAATGGAGCTTAGAGCTATAGAAGGCTATTTTTTACTACTCCAATTGGCAGGAGGAAGCAGTAAGAGCAAACAAATTGAGTCAGAGGCCCGATCGGTCTGCATAAATCCGGACGATGGCTTGGATGCACCACTGCGTTTATACATGAGACCATATTTATGTGTGCCCTTGATAGCGGAAGATCCTTTTCGGTATCGGTCGCTCTCCATGATTCTCAAGAAGCCGTCTTGGCGCATATTGTATGCTTTGGTCAGTTAGCGAAGAGTAGGCTGCCAGCTGCATGCACAGGTACGTCTTCCATGTCTTTGATTTCATCCGATGTACGTAGGCCTTTGTGGCGTGTTAGCTTGGTTCGATTGCATAGGTGTAGTTCTTTGGCCGTGCTTGATCGAGATTGAACTTCTTAAGTATCTCGTTTACATACTTATCTTGGTGTATGAACATAGGCACTTCCACGACTCGTAGCTGTATACCCAAACAAAACTTTAGTTCGCCAATATCTTTCATGTCAAACTTGTTGTTAAGTTTTGACTATTGACAAGTGCTTGATCGTTTGTGGCAAGGATAACATCACGTCTGAGCGAAGCACTATAGAGGATCCTTGGGAAAGCTTATAAACATTGGTATCGGTGTGTTACGAACAAAATCGATCTTTGATGAATCTGGATGCATGGTGATATACCACACTCTCCCGCTTTGTTTTAAACCATATATGCACTTTAGGAGTTTTAACACCTTGCCTGGATGTGCAGGATCTTCATAAGCCTCTGGCTGGAGCATGTATAATTCTTCATCAAGAGCTCCATACAGAAAAGCCGTGCATACGTCCATCTGCTGGAGATCGAGATCAAATTCTATGGCATGGGCAAGTATAAGGCGGATGGATTGGCTGCGAACTACAGGTGAGAATGTCTCCTGGTAGTCGAGCCCCTCCACTTGCGTAAACCCTCTGGTCACAAGTCGAGCTTTAAAACGGGCAACTTCCCCTTTGGCATTTAGTTTTAACTTGAACACCCACTTGCAGGATATGGCCTTGCGTCCAGGTGGGAGGTCTGCAAGTACCTAGGTTTTGTTCTTAACAAGTGACTGGTATTCATCCTCCTTACGCACTTCCCTTTGCACATGTTTGGAGTCCATTAAAGGCTGAGATAGGCGTAGGCTCATCAGGAGGCCAACCAGCATAGGCCGAGACAAGATGGGTTCGAAAATCCACAGATGTGTAGCGGGGTTCATTCCATTCTGAAGGTGGGGGCCGATGTCGTGTAGATTGCCTGTGCGAGTGCAGTCGGTCAGGGCGAGCTCATACGAGTCAAGTTCATCGGCTGAAAATGCAGTCGGGGGGCATGGTGCAGCAACATCATTGTTGCATCTAGGTCGGTAACCTCGGATCGGGATCAATTTGGATTGGGATCGGGCCATCGGTAAAAGGGATGCAAGATCAACAAATCCACGATTGGCAATGGCATTTGGGCGGGGGTTAACATGTGGGGCTTGGGCTGTGATTCTCATCAAGCACGGCGCTCCATGATATCGTCCAAAAGGATAGTCACGGGATCGATTACGTGCACAGGGGTCTACAATGTCCGATAATGGAGGTAGGTGGTTGTCCCCAATGGAGGCTGGAGCTGCAGGCTCAATAAAGATCACACTTCGTGCAAGCACCATGGATCCGGTTTTGGTATTGACCAGTTTGTACGCCTTTGCAGTGTCACCGTACCCAACAAAAAGGAGTCCTTTCGAACGGGGATCAAGCTTCTTCCTCTTATCAGCTGGAATGTGTGCAAAAACCTTCAAGTGTAGCAAACGCGGCAGGCACACCTCATATGGAGTCTTGTGGGAGAGCTTGTCAAACTGTTCGAGATATGCGTCACAAGTAACCTGAGGTAATCCATAAATTAGCACATGCGTCATTGCAAGAGTTTGATTTTCGTTCGACACACCGTTTCTTGTGGCGTGTATGGAAGACGATTAGGCGAAGAACTCCATGTTCTTGCAGCAAGTCGTCAAAAGCTTGATTTACAAACTCTGTCCCGTTGTCCGTCCTGAGCACCTTGAGTAGCATGCCAGACTGTCTCTGTACAATAGTGAGCCAGTCCTTAAAGCATGAGAATGTATCACTCTTTAGCTGCATTGGGAATGTCCGGGTATATCTGCTGTAGTCATCTGTTAATGTGAAAAAATACTGCGAGCCCCCTAGTGATGGCTCATGAATTTTTCCTGATATGTCAGCGTGGACTAAACCAAGGACTTGTGTTGCAGTGCATTGGGAAAGGAGATTCCTTACTTTTGCTAAGATGCAAGACTCACACAGGCAAGTGTTTGAAACACTTAGGAGTGGCTCGATGACGCGGTGGCGACATGTCTATCGGTTTGGAGCGATTGGCGTGTCCTAGCGAGCATGCCACAAGCATGGCCTCTTGAGCTAAGTGACTTTGCTCCAGTTGAGTGAGCGACATGTTGGGCATGCGTGTACATATTATGTCTATCTTATGCATTTTTCTAAAATGCCTTTGAAACACATCTGTTAGGACTTTTAGAAGCGACAAGTGTCAAAATGCACGCATGAAGGTAATAATCGCGACTGATTCACATGAGGTTCTTGGCCATGCCGAGACGAGAACATCTTCTAACACGAGAGATGTGTGATCATGCGCATAAACACATGTGCCTCGACCTTCAATCTGAGACTTGTGCTTGCTCATCACCAAGAAGCACCTTGTCATGGACATGAGCAAGGTTGAAGTGAACAATTCACTGTCTCGCAAATATGAGTGGTGGCACGAGAATCCAATGCCGACCTCATCTTGTAGAGAACTAGACAAGCAGATGGTAAGGATCCTCACGGATGCCTTCAAATCACTTGCTCCACAAGTGAGAGGAAGAGGAGAAGGCGAGGATGAGCCTGGCTAAGAGAGCCGGGCTATTTTATTGGAGGAAGGAACTCAAGATAGGCATCAAGATAAGGAAGGGATTCATAAGAAGTCCTTAAATTAGCTTGAAGACATGGGGCAAGATGCCACTTGGGAAGACTTTTCTTTAGAGGAGGCAGGCATTAATGCTTGTCACCCGAGAGTGTGTTGACTAGCTAGATAGGAATGTTGGAGCCATTAAGGCTCACATAGGTGGAATTTGCTAGAATAGAATTTTACCCAAGATGCTTGGATGTCGAACTTAAAATTCGACAATAGGATACACTAAAATAAGGAGTAAGGCGGTGAGGCGCGCCAGAGGAGCTGTGAGGACCTCCCTATAAAGGAGGAGCTTGTGAAGTAAAATTATCGTGTCTTGCGCTCCCATCCTCCCGAGTCCTTCACTTGTGCGAATTTCGTCAAAAAGCGATGTCTGTAGAGAGAGGAGAAGGTCCTACCATGGTAGGACCTTCTCCTACGGTGGTAGGACCTTCTCCTCTTCCTCTCACGCTCCCTTGTGAATGGTTCTTTGTGTGAATTGTTTTGCTTTGAGTGTGTGGCGATGCTCAAGGAACTCTCGGCTTGAGGGTAGACTACAGGAAAGACTCCACGGAGGTTCTCTGTGCAAACCACATAGCAACCGCCCAAGGAAGAACTTAATTTCCGGACGGACCCAGCGATTGTAAGGCGAGTTGGAATTAATGAGCCAGCAATTGGTGTTAGAGTAGGAGATTGTGGAGGAAGGAAGGTAGATGAGTAGAGAAGAAGAGGCGTTGTTGATTGAGAGAGTTGTGAGGAGGAGTTCCTACCGTGGTAGGACCTTCTCCTACGGTGGTAGGACCTTCTCCTACGGTGGTAGGACCTTCTCCTACGGTGGTAGGACCTTCTCCTACCATGGTAGGACCTTCTCCTACGGTGGTAGGAGTTTCTCCTACGGTGGTAGGACCTTCTCCTACGGTGGTAGGACCTTCTCCTACGGTGGTAGGACCTTCTCCTACGGTGGTAGGACCTTCTCCTACGGTGGTAGGACCTTCTCCTACCATGGTAGGACCTTCTCCTACGGTGGTAGGACCTTCTCCTACGGTGGTAGGACCTTCTCCTACGGTGGTAGGACCTTCTCCTCTTCCTCTCACTTGTGGAGCAAGTGAGCTCCTTCTCCTCCTTCTCCTACGGTGGTAGGACCTTCTCCTACGGTGGTAGGACCTTCTCCTCTTCCTCCTTCTCCTACCGTGGTAGGAGTCCCTCCTACCATGGTAGGACCTTCTCCTACGGTGGTAGGACCTTCTCCTACGGTGGTAGGACCTTCTCCTCTTCCTCCTCTAAAGAAAAGTCTTCCCAAGTGGCATCTTGCCCCATGTCTTCAAGCTAATTTAAGGACTTCTTATGAATCCCTTCCTTATCTTGATGCCTATCTTGAGTTCCTTGAGCACCTTGTCACCTTCTCCTCCTCGGTGATTTGCTCTTAGGAACACCGGTGAGAATGCGGCTTTGCTCCTCACGGAACAAGGCACCAATCACTTCTTCTAGAGTGATGGTCACAGGTTGACAGGAGGAAGTCGCGATGTGTCTGTCCGAATTGGTCCGTTTTGGCTTGTAACAAATGCTTGGTAGGAGTTCCTACCGTGGTAGGACCTTCTCCTACGGTGGTAGGACCTTCTCCTACGGTGGTAGGACCTTCTCCTCCTTCCTTATCTTGATGCCTATCTTGAGTTCCTTGAGCACCTTGTCACCTTCTCCTACGGTGGTAGGACCTTCTCCTCTCGAGCTGCCACCTTGTCACCTTCTTTCATTTTAAGTGCATAGAACTCTTGCCGAACTGCGCAAAGAGTCATCATGTTTTGAACTTTGTATGTCTTTTCAAGCTGGTTCCAGATCTCAGCTGCAGCAGTGAAGAATTCGACTTCCGGAACAAGGTCAGCGTCTAAGCCTCCGATAAGGAGAGCCATGGCAATGCCATTGAGCAAATCCCACTTGGCAGTGTCATCGGTGTGGAGGATTAGTACATGCAGTTTCTTGAAGTTCCATCCACAGCCCAAACACGAGCAACAAGCATGCTCCTCATGCGGACTCTCCATATTGAGTAGCCACATCCTTTAAACCTATCTTTCTCTTTAAGTTCGAGGTAAAGGAAGGCGTGGATCTTTGATCTTTGCCATGGTGAGGCGATTGGTTTGATGTAAAGTAAGTTGCTGAAAATTGTTAATGAGTGCGTTCAGATGTCTTGCGGTGGACATGAACATGACAAACTATAGAGAGCTATGGCTCTAACGCAGTAAGTATTCATGCATCATTTGTTTCGTAATTATGATCATAATGTGCGGGGAGGGATCGGGGAGGTCGGAGGAGGGTAGCTAGCCGCTATGCCATGCTCGTCTTGAACTCCTCAACTTTCCTTCCTCGCTATTATGAAAGGTTGCCAGGCGTGGCAAACCCTAAAAAAATACCTTTTCATTTTTATGACGTTTGATTAGGTCAAATCAAGCATGTCCCAATCACAGTGCGACACCTCTGGTGGACCAATGTGGTTGTGTGCTGCAATTCAGCAAAGAGGTGCAATGAAAAATGCACCGATTCGGATCGGGTATTCCTCGCTACGGATGTCTCTACTCTGAGTGAGGCTTCACAAGACACGGGCACTGGAATCTGATCCATAAGGTAAGCAACTCTATTTAAGATTCTGCAATTTGAGGTCCATGTTGCGGAGATCGTGAATGTGGCGATTTCCTATTGAGCTCTTTGCATTAGAATTGCTCGCTGGCCTCGGGAATCCGTGCCGCCAAACTGCTTCTTGAGAAAAACCTGGTTTGACAGCACAAGGGATAGCACTTTTTCCACACGGATGAGTATCGCTTGTGATTTGTCAGCAATGATCCTTAATCCGGTGTGGGCATTAAATTTACGTGTTGTGGTGTCTTGTACTGATTGTCGGCGTGGCCTTGGTCTACCTGTATTAGATCCTGGATTGTTATTTCGCATGCGAACAACAAGTAACGGGGAGGTGGAAGCTCTGGTCGAGGTGGGGGTTGGGGTTATGTCCTCTCCTGGCGTGCTCGATAGAGCCGCCTTCTTGATTCCGCTCAATGTCCAAGTTAAGAGATGTAGGGTCACGCTGAGTTAAAATCTTTGTAAGGCGGGGTAGTTTTGCTCATAGAGGTCAAGCACCGTGTCTATGCACAGGTGCCGGTGTCTTGGTGGACATCTTCTAGATGAGTGTAGAGGATCCACCTAGATGTGAACCTCACGATTGCCACCTTGCCTCGGCATATTTCAAGATTTTGCACAAGATGCGGAGCATGGCTCTGATACCATGTGAAGGAACGAGTAGGAGACGAGAAAAGTCAAACTCGATAGATCAGAAATGTACAATAAAAAATTGTTTGTCTAAACTACTTCTTAAATTGACCATAGTGTCGCTTTCATCTAAATGACCTTTCATAACCTAAATGCTATCAAAGACTTAAGCTTAATATTAGGTTATATAAACATATCTCGCACAAGATGGCTTGGAGAGTAAGGAGAGGGGACAACCCGCCTCCCGGGGTCACCCTACCATGGTAGGACCTTCTCCTACCATGGTAGGACCTTCTCCTACGGTGGTAGGACCTTCTCCTACCATGGTAGGACCTTCTCCTACGGTGGTAGGACCTTCTCCTACCATGGTAGGACCTTCTCCTACGGTGGTAGGACCTTCTCCTCTTCCTCCTCTAAAGAAAAGTCTTCCCAAGTGGCATCTTGCCCCATGTCTTCAAGCTAATTTAAGGACTTCTTGGGCAAGGTGTACCCCAGGGCCGAGGGAGCTCGATGGGGAGTCGGGCCGTGGAGGCTGGCCGTGGATGGAAGGAGCCGGGGTCCGGTCTCATACCCCCTGTGAGCAGACAAGGCAGTGGAGGGAGCAGCACCGGAGAGATCAAGGCAGTCCGACCCCGAGGAAGGGGAGGGTGAAGTTCCCTCACCCCACGAACAAGGGAAGAGCCCGGGGCAGGAGAGGAGACTAACGCAAAAAGGGCCCGGAGAAGTTAGTGGAAACATCGGCCCATAATTGGGGGAGGAAGACTCTTTAAGAATGCTCCATGATAGGTATGGACAAACCAAACAGGAGGAAAGGAGCAAGGAGGGTTCCAACCCAAGAGACAGCGCCGATAGGAGGAAGAAAGGAAAGAATGAGGGTCAGACTACCATGGTAGGACCTTCTCCTCCTCTTCCTTGAGTGATCTTCCATAGAAAATGGAGGAAGGAGAACCCCGAGCGAAGGTGAAGCAAGGACGCTTTCGAGGGCGGCGGGGCGCGATTGCTGGATGATGAGAGGGATTAGGGCGCCGCCCCGCAAAGTAGGAGGAAGGGGCGGGATGGTACTTGCCCCACAAACCAGGAAGGCGACCAAATCTGGGAAGAGGTGAGAGCAAAAGGAGGGCGAGGGGGCCAATCACCAAAGGACGCGTCACTAACCCAGAGGATGAGGACTAGGTATGGTCAAAGGCCATAAATGATGAGCAGGAGAATAGGAAGAGTAGGTGGTGTAAGACTGACATCCTTCGAGGATGATCTTAGGTGAAGTTGCTAGAATAAAATTTACCTAGGATCAGATAGTAGACTTAGATGCCAGGCCTTAAATGCTGGCGGTAGGAAATAATAGAATATTGAAAAAAGGTGACGTGCAGTAGGGTCACCCAAGGGAGGTTGTATGTGCAAGGCCTTCTATAAGAGGAGGAGGATTTCACAAAGTAAAGTATCATGTCTTGCACTTCCATATGGAGTCCTTTGCCCTTGGTCATGGTAGGAGTTTCTCCTACGGTGGTAGGAGTTTCTCCTACCACGGTAGGAGTTTCTCCTACGGTGGTAGGAGTTTCTCCTACGGTGGTAGGAGTTTCTCCTCTTCCTCTCCTGCAAGTGCCTAAACGAGTTGCTCCCCTTGTGAATGGTTGCTGTGAAATTGCTTTGCTTTGGGTGTGTGGCAATGCCCAGGGAACTCTTGGCTTGAGGTTAGGCCACACGGAAAGACTCCCTGGAGGTGCTCGCTGACTGGTGTCAAACTCATAACAACCGGCCCAAGGAAGAACTTGCTGGTGGAGGCCGACCCCAGGCAGTTGTGCCGTAAGGGCGAGTCAAAGCTAGTAAGCCCAAACCGAGGTTAGAATAGGAGGAAGAGGGTGAGGAGACGAGTAGAGGATTAGAAGTGTAGGCGCAGTGGAAGGCTGGCAGTTTCAAGGGACGAATCCCAAATCTACAAGTAAAGGCGCCACAGTGGAGAAGAGTGGTCTTAGAGGTAGACAAATTGCGGTGTGGATCGGGGGTCACAGGCGCCGTGATAGGCTCGCCGCTAAGCGGGACCCGCAATTGTGTTGTGTCATTGTAGGTCGAGGATTGGTGATTTTTCTGGCGCGGTGCTGCACCGCCTTTGTATGAGGGAGAGCAGGGCCTTGCTTGTTTAGAAGGCTAAGCAGTGCACATCCTGCGGCAATTGTTTTCCACAAGACTCTGAGCTTTCATACAAGTCTCATGGGACGAAACCCAACGTACGAAGCGACAGTGGGATAAGTGTGGCCGCTAGAGGGGGAAGCCTCGGAAGCCCCGGGGTTTTCCCTCCCAAAGTTTGGTCCGAGCATGGAATTTAGGATTAGCTCCTAACTCAAGTGTTGACCAGAGGAGTCGTGGGTTGGATGCAGCTTAAATCATGAGGTCCCAACATCCTCCTCTTCTTCTCCCTTCTCTTCTTCCTTGGAAGCTTCACAAAGACTTGTATTGTTTGTGAGAGGTGCTATAGAAGAATACAACTCAAGACAAATGCCGACGCAAGTGTAAAACAATATGTTGACAAGCTGCATCAAGAGTCTTAATCAGAAGCCTAGTCGGCATCTGTAAACCCTGTCAAGGTAAGTTGTGTTGTCCCACTTTGTCTGTAAACCAGTCCTGTTGTATGAGTGCCTTTAAGATAACGAAAATCCATCACACCCGAGTGGTCTCGGGCGCCCTCTTCTTCCTCCACAATCTCCTACCATGGTAGGACCTTCTCCTCCTTCCTTAGCTACAAAAGATGAGGCTACCCATCGCATGTTCCATGGTACATCACGATGTTCATTTCCTCAACGCCCAGCACACCGCTCCCGTAAGTTTAGTCCCAACCGCAAAAGGTGTTGTAGCAGGACGAGCTTGATCTAGGTTGAACTTCCTCCTTCTCTTCTTCTCTACTCATCTACCCTTCCTTCCTCCTCCTCACAACTCTCTCAATCAACAACGCCCTCTTCTTCTCCCTTCTCTTCTTCTCTACTCATCTACCCTTCCTTCCTCCTCCTCACAACTCTCTCAATCAACAACGCCCTCTTCTTCCTTGGGCGGTTGCTATGATCACCTCATCTACGTAAAGGGCAAGGATCACAATTGAAGACCCAACCGTGAGCTTGTAGACATTTGTGCCACTGCGGCTCAGGTTGATACTAAGTAAACATGCATCACATCCAACTCTCCCACTGCTTTTAAGCCATAGATACATTTCAGCAGCTTCAAAACTTTGTGTGGATGTTTCTTATCCTCATACCCTTCTGGCTGCAGCATGTATAACTCTTCGTCCAGCGCACCATAGAAGAAGGCAGTGCAAACATCCATCTGCTGAAGGTCCAGATTGTGTTCTGTTGCATAGGCTAGGAGAATCCTTATGGATTGTGTATGTACAACAGGGGAGAATGTTTCCTGATAGTCCAAACCCTCAACCTGTGTAAACCCTCATGCTACAAGACGAGCTTTGAACCTAGCCACCTCTCCTTTAGCATTTAGCTTTAGCTTAAAAACCCATTTACAGGATATTGCCTTTCGGCCAGGAGGTAGGTCAGCTAGTACCCAAGTCTTGTTCTTTACCAAGGACTGGTATTCGTCCTCCACAGCTACTTTCCATTGCACTGACTCAGGGCCATTAAAGGCTTGAGATAGAGAAGTAGGCTCATCTGGAATGACGGGGCTGACAACTAGGTTAGTCCTAAAGTCAATAGATTGGTAACGGGGCTCTGCCCATTCAGATGGTGGTGGATGATGCCGATCCTCATGGTTCGGGGTTCTTCTTCCTCCACAATCTCCTACCATGGTAGGACCTTCTCCTCCTTCTTCCTTCTTTTCCCATGCACCATGTGAGCATTAGCATTGGCTGGAAAATCATGTGACTGAAGTCCCGTCAGCATCGGGGCCTCATTGCTGCCGCCACCCGCACCAAGGTGGAATCTGCGGGGGGATGACTACAGGCTCCATGTCATCCAAGGGATATTCTCGCTTCATCATCGCATGGGAGGAAAACCCGGGGCACTCCGAGATTCCCCTCTAGCGGCCACACTTATCCCCGTTTAAATGCGTTGGGTTTCGTCCCATGAGACTTGGGGGTCGATCTTGAGAAATCCGTCACTACTGCTGACACACTACCTCAGCCTTCTAAACAAGCAAGGCGCCCTCTCACGCTCCCTCTACAGCAGCCTCGCGCGTCTTGCCCGTAAACTCACCAAACCTCAACCTACAACGACACCACACAATTGCGGGTTCGTCTTATGACAAGGTGTCTATCACGGGCGCCAGGGACCCCTGACCACACCGCAACCGTCCCTACTCCTAAGACACTCTTCTCCACGAGCGCCCTCTTACTTGCATTTGGGATTCGTCCCTTAGGCTCACACGTGGCCTTAGTTTTCCTACACTCTAATCCTCCTCACAACTCTCTCAATCAACAACGCCCTCTTCTTCTCTACTCATCTACCCTTCCTTCCTCCACAATCTCCTACTCTAACACCAATTGCTGGCTCATTAATTCCAACTCGCCCTTCGGCTGGCACGGGTCCGTCAGGAAATTAACGAGTTCTTCCTTGGGCGGTTGCTATGTGGTTTGCAGACGGCGAGAACCTCCGAGTCTTTTCCACAGTCTACCCTCAAGCCGAGAGTTCCTTGAGCATCGCCACACACTCAAAGCAAAACAATTCACAACCATTCACAAGGGGAGGCTGGCGGCGCAAAGAGCAAGCCCTCCCCGGCCTCCGAACCGTTCTCCTCTCTACGGACTGCGTTGGCTTGCGGCACGAAATTCACAAAGTGAAGGACTCGGGAGGATGGGGCGCAAGACACGATAATTTTACTTCACAAGCTCCCTCCTTTTATAGGGAGGTCCTCACATACCTCCCACGCGCCCTCACAGCCTTTGCCTCCTTATTTTAGTGTATCCTATTGCCGGTAAGTTCGACATCCAAGCATCTTGGGTAAAATTCTATTCTAGCAAAATTCACCTATGTGAGCCTTAATGGCTCTGTCAACATTCCTATCTAGCTAGTCAACACACTCTCTTTGGTGACAAGCATTAATACTGTCCTCCTCTAAAGAAAAGTCTTCCCAAGTGGCATCTTGCCCCATGTCTTCAAGCTAATTTAAGGACTTCTTATGAATCCCTTCCTTATCTTGATGCCTATCTTGAGTTCCTTCCTCCAATAAAATAGCCGGGCTCTCTTAGCCTTGGCTCATCCTCGACTTCTCCTCTTCCTCTCACTTGTGGAGCAAGTGAGCTCCTTCTCCACACCCATGTTAGGAGGTTGGTCTTCTCCTTGTGATTCTTGCTCCATTCTGCAAGATCAACCCCTCTTCCTTCTTTCTGCAAGGGCCAAGGTACTCGCCTCCCTTGCCGTCAAATCTTGAGAAACCACTACCCGCAGCTACACACTACCTCAGCCTTCTAAACAAGCAAGGCGCCCTCTCACGCTCCCTCTACAGCCACGCGCCTGCATCGCTTCAGAACTCACCAAACCTCAACCTACAACGACACCACACAATTGTGTTACGCCCAATGAGGTGTCTATCACGGGCGCCAGGACCCCCGACCCACACCGCAACCGTCCCTACTCCTAAGACACTCTTCTCCACACGGGAGGCGCCCTCTTACTTGCAGTGGATTTGGGATTCGTCCCTTAGGCTCGACCTGTGGCCTTAGTTTTCCTACACTCTAATCCTCCTCACAACTCTCTCAATCAACAACGCCCTCTTCTTCTCTACTCATCTACCCTTCCTTCCTCCACAATCTCCTACTCTAACACCAATTGCTGGCTCATTAATTCCAACTCCTCCTACCATGGTAGGACCTTCTCCTCCTCACAACTCTCTCAATCAACAACGCCCTCTTCTTCCTTGGGCGGTTGCTATGTGGTTTGCACGGGCGAGAACCTCCGAGTCTTTCCTCTTCCTCCTCCTCAAGCCGAGAGTTCCTTGAGCATCGCCACACACTCAAAGCAAAACAATTCACAAAGAACCATTCACAAGAGGAGCAGCGAGTGTGGGCCGCAAAGAGCAAGCAAGGCGCCCTCTTCTTCCTCCTCCTCCACAATCTCCTACCGTGGTAGGACCTTCTCCTCTCTACGGACTGCGTTGGCTTGCGGCACGAAATTCCGCACACAAAGTGAAGGACTCGGGAGGATGGGAGCGCAAGACACGATAATTTTACTTCACAAGCTCCCTCCTTTTATAGGGAGGTCCTCACATACCTCCCACGCGCCCTCACAGCCTTTGCCTCCTTATTTTAGTGTATCCTATTGCCGGTAAGTTCGACATCCAAGCATCTTGGGTAAAATTCTATTCTAGCAAAATTCACCTATGTGAGCCTTAATGGCTCTGTCAACATTCCTATCTAGCTAGTCAACACACTCTCTTTGGTGACAAGCATTAATACTGTCCTCCTCTAAAGAAAAGTCTTCCCAAGTGGCATCTTGCCCCATGTCTTCAAGCTAATTTAAGGACTTCTTATGAATCCCTTCCTTATCTTGATGCCTATCTTGAGTTCCTTCCTCCAATAAAATAGCCGGGCTCTCTTAGCCTTGGCTCATCCTCGACTTCTCCTCTTCCTCTCACTTGTGGAGCAAGTGAGCTCCTTCTCCACACCCATGTTAGGAGGTTGGTCTTCTCCTTGTGATTCTTGCTCCATTCTGCAAGATCAACCCCTCTTCCTTCTTTCTGCAAGGGCCAAGGTACTCGCCTCCCTTGCCGTCAAATCCATGCTAGCACCTTTGAATCCTGCTTCTTCCTCCTCCTGCACCGCCTTACTCCTTATTTTAGTGTATCCTACTATCGGACTTTAAGTTCGACATCCAAGCATCTTGGGTAAAATTCTATTCTAGCAAAATTCACCTATGTGAGCCTTAATGGCTCACAACATTCCTATCTAGCTAGTCAACACACTCTCAACTGACAAGCATTAATACTGTCCTCCTCTAAAGAAAAGTCTTCCCAAGTGGCATCTTGCCCCATGTCTTCAAGCTAATTTAAGGACTTCTTATGAATCCCTTCCTTATCTTGATGCCTATCTTGAGTTCCTTCCTCCAATAAAATAGCCGGGCTCTCTTAGCCATGGCTCATCCTCGACTTCTCCTCTTCCTCTCACTTGTGGAGCAAGTGAGCTCCTTCTCCACACCCATGTTAGGAGGTTGGTCTTCTCCTTGTGATTCTTGCTCCATTCTGCAAGATCAACCCCTCTTCCTTCTTTCTGCAAGGGCCAAGGTACTCGCCTCCCTTGCCGTCAAATCCATGCTAGCGCCTTCTCCTACCATGGTAGGACCTTCTCCTACCATGGTAGGACCTTCTCCTCCTGCACCGCCTTACTCCTTATTTTAGTGTATCCTACTATCGGACTTTAAGTTCGACATCCAAGCATCTTGGGTAAAATTCTATTCTAGCAAAATTCACCTATGTGAGCCTTAATGGCTCACAACATTCCTATCTAGCTAGTCAACACACTCTCAACTGACAAGCATTAATGCTCCTCCTCCTCTAAAGAAAAGTCTTCCCAAGTGGCATCTTGCCCCATGTCTTCAAGCTAATTTAAGGACTTCTTATGAATCCCTTCCTTATCTTGATGCCTATCTTGAGTTCCTTCCTCCAATAAAATAGCCGGGCTCTCTTAGCCATGGCTCATCCTCGACTTCTCCTCTTCCTCTCACTTGTGGAGCAAGTGAGCTCCCTGCACCCATGTTAGGAGGTTGGTCTTCTCCTTGTGATTCTTGCTCCATTCACCGCAAGATCAACCCCTCTTCCTTCTTTCTGCAAGGGCCAAGGTACTCGCCTCCCTTGCCGTCAAATCCATGCTAGCGACCTTTGAATCCGCTGCTTCTTCCGGCCCTCCTACCATGGTAGGACCTTCTCCTACGGTGAGTCCCTCCTACCACGGTAGGAACTCCTCCTACCAGTAGGAGTTCCTACAGTCGTTTCTTCTTCCTTACCCCTTCACAGGTGATTCTCTCCCCTATCCTCCTACCGTGGTAGGACCTTCTCCTTCACTTGCTTCTCCACAGTGCGAAGTTTCTTCCTCCAATAAAATAGCCGGGCTCTCTTAGCCATGGCTCATCCTCGACTTCTCCTCCTCCTCGATTTGCTCTTGCTCACAGCTCAAAGGTCCTTGCCCTTGCTCTCCTCCTGCAGTCCTTACACCTTGGCGTCTCAAAACCCGATTTCTCCTGCAGAAAGCTCACAAAATTCCCCACGGACTCTTACACCTTGCCACAATTTAGGAGCCCTTCTGCACGGTTTCCTAGCAATCTTGCCACGCTCCACCCTCCTAGGCACCCTCACGAGCTTGGCAAGTGTTGGGTTGCGCCCTCCTTCTTCTCCTTCTCTTCCTTCTTCACCCAAGGGCCAAGGTACTCGCCTCCCTTGCCGTCAAATCCATGCTAGCGACCTTTGAATCCGCTGCTTCTTGGCCCTCCTACCATGGTAGGACCTTCTCCTACCACGGTGAGTCCCTCCTACCACGGTAGGAACTCCTCCTACCAGTAGGAGTTCCTACAGTCGTTTCTTCTTCCTTACCCCTTCACAGGGTGATTCTCTCCACACTGCTTCTCCTTCACTTGCTTCTCCCTGGTGCGAAGGTTCTTCACCAATGTTGCTTGGGATCTTCTCCAAGTCCAAGGCTTCCGGTTGGATTTGCATGAGGGCCTCCCTATCATCGTCATGAGGTCCCAACATCCTCCTTTCAGCAAGTCGCAACAACTCGTTAGTGGCCTTGAGCACCTTGTTGTGAAGATGGGCTGCAAATCGTTGTTGTGCCATCTCCAATTCTTCGTAATCCTCAAGCCATACTCCATGCTCACACTTGCTTTTGTAAGCATCTCGCTCCAAGGCCAGCTCACCGGTCTTGACATGGAGAGCCACATTCTCCGTCCTCTCATTACGGTTGGCGGATCAATCTCTCTTGTAGGGCATAATCGGAAATCTCTCCCTCACCGCCAACATATCTTTACCGCCTCATGACGGCCTTTCTCCTTTGCCATTTCTTCCTCCAACTCCCCTATCCTCCTAGGGAGTTGTGCATTCTCCGTTCTTTGGACTTCTCGTTCCATTTCCAATCTTTGGACAAAATGTGTCCGTTCTTCCAGCTCTTCTTCCTTCAATTCCAGCCTCCTGGTTTCTCCCAGCTCCTTTTCCATGTCACTAATCTTCACACCTGTGTGGCTATGACCCGCTCATGTGCCTACTTGCCTTTGTCTTGCCCTCATTTCTGAGATTGCTCTCGTCTTGACCTTTCCTCCATTAGCAGCACTTGCTTGTCTTGCCTTCTTTTCCCATGTCGCACCATGTGAGCAAGTGAGCTCCTTCTCCACACCCATGTTAGGAGGTTGGTCTTCTCCTTGTGATTCTTGCTCCATTCTGCAAGATCAACCCCCTCTTCCTTCTTTCCTGCAAGGGCCAAGGTACTCGCCTCCCCTGCCGTCAAATCCATGCTAGCAGCCTCCTCCTTCTTCCTCCAACTCCTCCTACCATGGTAGGACCTTCTCCTACCACGGTAGGAGTCCCTCCTACCACGGTAGGAACTCCTCCTACCACGGTAGGAGTTCCTACCGGGGTCGTTTCTTCTTCCTTACCCCTTCCTGGGGTGATTCTCTCCACATGTGCAGCTTCTCCCGCTTCACTTGCTTCTCCATGGTGCGAAGTTTCTTCACCCCTGTTGCTTGGGACACTCTCCAAGTCTAAGGCTTCCGGTTGGACTTGCATGAGGGCCTCCCTATCATCGTCATGAGGTCCCAACATCCTCCTTTCAAAAGCAAGTCGCAACAACTCGTTAGTGGCCTTGAGCACCTTGTTGTGAAGATGGGCTGCAAATCGTTGTTGTGCCATCTCCAATTCTTCATAATCCTCAAGCCATACACCATGCTCACACTTGCTTTTGTAAGCATCTCGCTCCAAGGCCAGCTCACCAGTCTTGACATGGAGAGCCACATTCTCCGTCCTCTCATTCTGCAGTTGGCGGATCAATCTCTCTTGTAGGGCATAATCAGCCCGAAATCTCTGCTCCCTCACCGCCAACATATCTTTACCGCCTCATGACGGCCTTTCTCCTTTGCCATTTCTTCCTCCAACTCCCCTATCCTCCTAGGGAGTTGTGCATTCTCCGTTCTTTGGACTTCTCGTTCCATTTCCAATCTTTGGACAAAATGTGTCCGTTCTTCCAGCTCTTCTTCCTTCAATTCCAGCCTCCGGCGGATTTCTCCCAGCTCCTTTTCCATGTCACTAATCTTCATTGTGTGGCTATGACCCGCTCATGTGCGCCTACTTGCCTTTGTCTTGCCCTCATTTCTTTGCGATTGCTCTCGTCTTGACCTTTCCTCCATTAGCAGCACTTGCTTGTCTTCGCCTTCTTTTCCATGCACCATGTGAGCAAGTTGCTCCACCTTCTCCTCTCGAGCTGCCAATTGCTTGGTAAGAGCCTTGTTCTCCGAATATGATTGTTTGCCTCCTGTGCCTTGTTTCAAGACTCTTTTCCAAGTGCTCCACTTGAGCTTCCATCCTCATAACATCCTCCGGCCTATCTTGAGTTCCTTCCTTAGCTACTACCGCAATTTCCCTTGCTTGGTAGGTCCTTGTCTTCTCGCCTCCGTCTTCAAGAATTCAACTCTCCTCTTGGCGGCTCCTATGTCTACCTTGAACATCTCCCCTATGCAGCATCTCCTCCAACATGTCTAAGTCTCCTTTCTTACCTCCGGAGACTCAAGGCCTTTGCCTTGCTCATGGGATCTTACATCCCTTGCTTCCCTATGATGAGCTCCCGCTCATCACTTGGTGGCAACTCCTCCCACCGTGACTCCATCCGCTCGCCCACCTAGCAGGGCCGGTTGCCTTCTTATCTCCTCTTGGGAGCTTCCAAACCGTGACTTCCTTTCCCTCCTACCGTGGTAGGAGGTGCTCCAGTGGGACTACTTCCTACCGTGGTAGGACTAATTCCTCCGTAGGCCTTGTCATGAGAGGACGAAGGGGTCCCAAACCACGTGGGAACACCTCCCACCCTCGCGGGATTCGCCATGGTAGGATCTATCCTACCTTCCATCTCCGCATCCTCCGGTCCAAACTTCAAATCCCCTACAACTTCTCCTTGCAAGTCCTCCGCATCCTCGGCCTATCTTTGGAGGATTCCTTCCGGCAATAATGTCCGGTGGTGCGGCACCTCCTTTAGGCGCAAAGCACCAAGCACTCCTGTCCCTCTCACAGGCATAAGTACACAATGTTAAAGGGATGCTTGGAATCATCCAACTCCTTACTTGTGAGTAGCCCTCTACTTCCCACAAATGCACTAGATAAGTGCTAAGATAGCATGCCTTGCTCTCCTTCTCCTCTTGGGAGCTTCCAAACCGTGACTTCCTTTCCCTCCTACCGTGGTAGGTGTATGCTTCATACATGATGAGCCCCCAATCCGGCTTCGCTCCTTGAGTGATCTTCCACAGAAAATGAAGGAAGGTAGTGCTGAAATATGACACCCTTGGATTGCTCACCAAGCCCAAAACCATTCTTGTGAACAATCTCCACTTCGGCTCCAAGATTTGGTCCGTCAGCCAACCATTCTTGGACTTAGCCTTCATGCCCCCTTGCATAAGTGTAAGGGCTCCCTTGGGGAGATCCGCCGTCGATGCACGCTTGCCTCCACTTGTTCCTTCCATCAACGTGATTCCGCTATCCTCGCTATCCGGCACCGCCATATACAGCGTATGCTCCTTATCCAACACCGTGGATCCGTCCGTCGTTTCTATCCGGTAAGGCGGCCAATTCCTCTTCCTCTTCCGTCTGCAAATTAGCAAAACACTCCTCTATCAATTCAAGGTTGGTGTAAGACCAATGTCGCCCATACACCCACTCTAGCTGAATATTCTCCTCTGCTGCCCAAGGTCGAAAGTCTGAAAGGTCTCTAGAGGATAGCTGGCCTGCATAGCACGTAAACAAGGGCATGTCAAATTTCCACCCTCCGGGGTCTGATCCTCCTGCCTTAGACCTCTTGCCCGCTCCTGCGCCACCTCCCTTGGTGGACGCTCCTTCCTTGGCTACTACCTCCTTGCCCTTGGTCATGGTAGGCTTGGTCATGGCCTCCTTGGTTAGTACTTGCACGAAATTGAAGAAAAGTGATGCCTCTCCTGCAATTCCTGCGGCTCACCGACTTCTTATCCTTGCAAAGCGTTTCTCCTCCTCCTCGATTTGCTCTTGCTCACAGCTCAAAGGTCCTTGCCCTTGCTCTCCTCCTGCAGTCCTTACACCTTGGCGTCCTCAAAACCCCGATTTCTCCTGCAGAAAGCTCACCAAAATTCTCCCGGACTCTTACACCGCCAGCAATTTAGGAGCCCTTCCTGCACGGTTTCCTAGCAATCTTGCCACGCTCCACCCTCCTAGGCACCCTCACGAGCTTGGCAAGTGTTGGGTTGCGCCCCAACCTTCTTCTCCCTTCTCTTCTTCCTCTTTTCCTCCTTCTTCCTCTCTTGGGCGCGATTTCCTCCTTCTTGAGCTTGCGCCCTCCTTCTCCTCCTTCACGTATGCAGTGCGTTGCTGTATGGGGCCTTGGGCTTGAGGTGTGGCGGCGCCTTCTGCGTGAGGCCGTCTCTTCAAGTTTACGAGTTGTGGCCTCCTTGCCCTTGGTCATGGCCTCCTGCACCACTTTTATAAGTCACCCAAGGGTTAGAAGAAGTAACTACCATTCTATCCTGCCCTTGGATGTGTGCCACGTGGCCCTTCTCCCACCATTGATGTTAGTTTCCTAATTCCCTTATACTAAAATACCATTTTTCCCTATTTTCCTAATTTCTAATTATTGAAAATTAGCCTCTAATTTCTTAATTACCTATTTTGGCCTATTTATCTAGTCCACTAAAAGACTCTATATATAGCAAGCCTATCCTGCCTAAAACATAAGCTACCTTCCTACCCTCTCCTACCGTGGTAGGACATCCTCCTACCATGGTGGCGTTTTCCCTTCTCCTACCACGGTAGGAGTTTCTCCTACCATGGTAGGATCTATCCTACCTTCCTACCCTCTCCTACCATGGTAGGAGCTATTCCTACGGTGGTAGGTGATCAAAACACTAGCGGTCATCCTCCTACGGTGGTAGGATCTCTCCTACCCTCGTCTACCATGGTAGGAGTTTCTCCTACGGTGGTAGGACACCTCCTACCACTCATGTAGGTTACCTTTTCTCCTCACCGTAGGTCGTTTTGACCCGTTTCTTTTTCCCTGCATATCCTCTCTGCCTTCCCGACATGGTCCTACAACTCCCGCTCAAAAGGAGCAAAAATTTCCTTGCATGTCTTCACCAAACCATTTCTAGCAAAGAGTGTGGGCTGTTCAAAAGCAAACTCATTTAAGCTTGTTGCCCAAACTTTTGCGTTCCACATACTCCCCTCCTCACTGTTTGCGTCCTAAACAGCGAGATCTCAGTGCTTCTTAACCTTCCACCCATTCACTCTAGTTGGCGGCAAATCCCCATCCGGCCTGCGTGGTTGCGGATCCATTCTCATACGCCACCACCTCATAAGGTCCCATCCATCTCAACCTAAGCTTCCACAGGAAGTCCATATACGGCTATCATATAGAAGAACCAAATCCCGGCCATGATAGCTTCTTGCTTCCTCAACTTCCCATCATGCCTATCCTTTCTAAGCTCACAGATTAGTTTCTTCTAAAGCATCTTCCCTCGTTCCTCATGCTCTATGAAAGACTCTATATAGCAAGCCTATCCTGCCCTTGGTCATGGTAGGACATCCTCCATGATTCTATAGGTAGGTACTTCAAATTCAATGGAGACATGCCATATGTTAAATAATGGAGTCACTTTCTCCGTTTTCTCCTCCTTGCCCTTGGATGCATCTAAGATCTTCTTCACCGTGATTTACCGAATAATGGCCTCCAACCTCTTACGCATGCAAAGCTTCTTTAAGAAGAGAAGCTTCCTTCCCTTCAAACAACGTCGGATCTTCTCATCCAAACCAAGCTTGTATAAGACCCCATCTCTTAGACAATAAGGCACAGCTCTAGGGAGAAAGACAGCACGCCCTTCCCTAGACAAACTATCCAACATGATTCCGTGCTCCAAGAAATTTCATACCTCACCATTCAATAACGTGGACATGGGAGTCCTTCACGTTCTAACCTCCTCTTCCTCCTCCTCCTTCTCCTCCTCCTTCTCCTCTCCTACCATGGTAGGACACCTCCTACCATGGTAGGACACCTCCTACCACTCATGTAGGTTACCTTTTCTCCTCTCCTACCACGGTAGGAGTTTCTCCTACCACTCATGTAGGTTACCTTTTCTCCTCCTTCTCCTCTCCTACCATGGTAGGACACCTCCTACCATGGTAGGACACCTCCTACCATGGTAGGACACCTCCTACCATGGTAGGACACCTCCTACCGTGGTAGGACACCTCCTACCATGGTAGGACACCTCCTACCACTCATGTAGGTTACCTTTTCTCCTCCTCCTTCTCCTCCTTCTCCTCCTTCTCCTCCTCCTCCTCCTCCTTCTCCTCCTCCTCCTCCTCCTCCTTCTCCTCTCCTACCATGGTAGGAGTTTCTCCTCCTTCTCCTCCTTCTCTTCTCCTTGCCAACCTGGCCTCCACTTGCAGCCCTCCTGACTGCTCACCCTTTCTCCTCTCCTACCACTCATGTAGGTTACCTTTTCTCCTCCTTGCATGTCTTCACCAAACTCCCCTTCACGGATCCTTGGCTTTCTCGGCATCGAGACTTGCTCTTGCTCTCCTCCGCCTTGCTTGTTTCCATCTAGCTTGTTCACGTGGATGTTGGTCTGGCCACAACCGCCTTCAACTCGGCTCACAAAACTAGCTTCTCCACAATCCTCCTCTCCTCTCCTCTACACTTAGAAATCTTCACCACCTTCTTAAACTCTACCATCTCCTCCTTCTCCTCCTTCTCCTCTCCTCTACACTTAGAAATCTTCACCACCTTACCACATTCTAGCTCTAATTTCTATGGCACATGGATCTACATGTGTTCCTCTAACTCCTTCCTCCTTCTTGCAATTCCTTTAGCATATCTTGAGGTGTGATTTCTCCACAATCCTCCTTCATACACATCACCATAAATCCTTGCTCTGGCTCTAGCGACACAGCTCCTCGACACCATTTTGTGTGCCACTTCTCCTTCCTCCACAATCCTCCTCTTCCTTCAATTTCTCCATCATCCTTGCCCTTGGATGTGTGCCACTTCTCCTTCCTCCACTTGCAGCCCTCTTGCCTTCCTTAGGCCGTCTACAACATGCTCAACCTCATTCACAAAACCGTTTCCTCCTTCTTCTCCCCAAATCTCACCCTCTTGCCTTCCTCCTTCTCCTCCTTCTCCTCCTTCTCCTCCTTCTTGGCCTAGCCTCATGTCCAGGTCAGATCGCGCTCCCATGGCGACCTCCTCTTGCCTTCCTCCACTTCCTCCATGGTGAATTTTGTGATTTCTCCACAATCCTCCTCTCCTCTACACTTAGAAATCTTCACCACCTTCTTAAACTCTACCATCTCCTCCTTCGCCCTGCGTGTCCACCTCCCTAGGGCCTTCTCCTCCTCGCGCCCATGGCGCACAGCCACCTCGCCAAGTGGGGCGCCTTCCTCCACTTCCTCCACAATCCTCCTCTCCTCTCCTCTTGCCTTCCTCCTTCTCCTCCTCTTGCCTTCCTCCACTTGCAGCCCTCCTGACTGCTCACCCTTGAGCATTCCAGCCTCCTCCTCGCGCCCATACTGGCGCCCTTTTATCCCTCTCGGTTCCAGTTGTCCTGCTGCGGCTTTTCACTGCGCTCCCTTCTTGCTCATTTGACCTCTCTGCTGGCAAAGGCTGATCAATCCTTAGGCCGTCTACAACATGCTCACGTCCTCCCTTCAAGGGCCGTGGCAACCAACTCCTCGTCAAATCGGTCATCTGGCCTCAAGTCGCTCTCCGGTTCGGTCGAAATGACACGCATTCTCATGCTCTTCCACCACCTTCTTAAACTCTACCATCTCCTCTACACTTAGAAATCTTCACCACCTTACCACATTCTAGCTCTAATTTTTCTATGGCACATGGATCTACATGTGTTCCCTCTAACTCCTTCCTACACTGTTTCCCCAACTTTTATCAAGAAAGGTCATACCATAGGCCTTGCTTTTGCAGAAGGCTACATCCTTGGTGGCCGTGGTGGTACTCTCTCCTCTATGTAATCATACAAAGACTCCCTCCTCTTCCTTGAGTCCTCAGCCGACCAGCGTGTGATGTGCATAGCTTAAGCCACAAAACCGGTTCAAAGATACAGCTCTCAAATCATCCCAACCACCTCCTTCCTCCTCCTCCTCTTCCTCCTCTTGCTCATTTGACCTCGAAGTACTCTAGGAAAATTTGGAGACAATCCACGTTGAGCTTCCAAATTCGCATGAGTCACATGTTCAAAAGTTTGCACAAAAGCCTCATCATCTTCACCTCGTTTCTTCTCCCCAAATCTCCCATATATTGGGTGTGTGACTTCCACCACCTCCACTTCCTCCACTCATGGTTGAGGCGTCCACAAATGTGGGCACACCTCCCAAGAGCTCTCTCCTCCTCCTCAAGCGCCCTTAGCTCTTCCTCAACGGAACCCTTGAAGATGTTAGCACATGTAGCTTCCTCCTCCTCCTCTTAACAAGCAAGGTTGAAAGGGCAGCAAGATGGGCGTGGTTCAAGACTCCCTCCTCTTGCCTTCCTCCTCCTCAAGCGCCCTTAGCTCTTCCTCCACTTCCTCCACTTCCTCCTCCATTGATTTCTTCTCCCCAAATCTCACCCTCTTGCCTTCCTCCTCTTACGACGACCAACTCGAGCTAGAAGAGCTCAACAATCCAAAAAATCCTCCTCTTGCAAGAGCGGAAGATGTACCTTGAAATTATTAACTGGCTGATTCTTGACCCTCACCCTTGATCAGCAACTCCTCGGCAACAACCTCCTTCCTCTCGCTGTCCGTGAGCACAACCTCCTCTTGCTCTTAGACAACTACCTCTTCTTCCTCAACGGAACCCTTGAAGATGTTAGCACATGTAGCTTCCTCCCAAGAGCTCTCTCCTCCACTTCTTCCTTTGCACATCAGCAGCAACTAAGCTTTCTTCACACATGATTTCTCCATTCAGTTCACAAATCCCTTGCAGACAAAGGCGGGGTGATCTCCTCTCAACTCCTACACGAAATTACTTCCTCCTTCCTCTCCTGCAGTCTACCCTCAAGCGCCCTCTCACGCTCCCCTCAACACACAACTATCCAAACAGCAAATCCCCCTCCTACTCCTGTTCCACTCATGTTGCTTGGTCCAGATGAGCTAGGCGAACTCACACTCCCTTCCTCTCCTGCAGGTAAATTCTCCAACCAAAGTTCTCTGCAGAAAGGGTGTCCTGCACAAAAGATTGGGGACGGTTGTGGGATGGTGTCTCCCCTAGGTGTGCGTCCCAAGACTGTGAGCTGAGCAGTGATTCTATCAAGCTCCCCTCCTCTTGCTCTTAGACAACTACCTCTTCTTCCTAGACCCCGCTCCACCTCCTTCTTCACTTTACATTTGAGTTGAGCTAGATCCACCACTCAAGGTCCAGCGTTGAGAAGGCCCGTGCTGGTAGCTGAACTTGAATCGTGCTCGAAGGTGCTTCCTCCTCGCTTTCCTCTTCAACCACCTCCTTCCTCCTCTTCAACCACCTCCTTCCTCCTCTTGCCTTCCTCCTCTTGCAGTTGGGATTCGTCCCTTCTCCGAGCGTTTTCTGCTGGATCACTTGGCTCCCCTTGTAGGCAAGGGCAAAAGGCCTCCTCCTCAAGCGCCCTTAGCTCTTCCTCCTCGGCAACAACCTCCTCTTCAACCACCTGCGTTTTCCTCCTCCATTGATTTCTTCTTGCGCTCTTAGATCTCTTGCGATGGTGGGGTGACCTCCTATGGTTTTCTCCTCTCCCCCTCCCTCTGCTAGACATCTGCAAGCATCCTCATAGCCTCCAAAACCCGGTTGTTAAAGAAAAATCAGCCAACTCCTGCCATGCGCCATTCTTGCTGCAGGAACACAAAAATCACATCATTCAGGAGGCATGGAGCTCCTCCTTCACAACGCACAAGTTCAAGGACGTGTAGACTTCTTCCTAGACCCCCGCTCCACCTCCTTACAAGATCTTCTCAGCTCATGCCAAGCTAAGAAAAATCTCAAAATTTCAATTTGCCACAAGTCCCGCAGCGGCGCCAAAAATGTGGGAGGAAAACCCGGGGCACTCGAGATTCCCCTCTAGCGGCCACACTTATCACTTTCGTTTTCGTTGGGTTTCGTCCCATGAGACTTGGGAGCAGTCGATCTTGAGAAATCGTCACTACCGCTACACACTACCTCAGCCTTCTAAACAAGCAAGGCGCCCTCTCACGCTCCCTCTACAGCAGCTCGCCCGTCTTGCCGTAAACTCACCAAACCTCAACCTACAACGACACCACACAATTGCAGTTCGTCTTGACAAGGTGTCTATCACGGCGCCAGGACCCCGACCCACACCGCAACGTCCCTACTCCTAAGACACTCTTCTCCACACAGGAGCGCCCTCTTACTTGCAGTTGGGATTCGTCCCTTAGGCTGCACTGTGGCCTTAGTTTTCCTACACTCTAATCCTCCTCACAACTCTCTCAATCAACAACGCCCTCTTCTTCTCTACTCATCTACCCTTCCTTCCTCCACAATCTCCTACTCTAACACCAATTGCTGGCTCATTAATTCCAACTCCTCTTCCTCCTCCTCACAACTCTCTCAATCAACAACGCCCTCTTCTTCCTTGGGCGGTTGCTATGTGGTTTGCACAGACGAGAACCTCCGAGTCTTTCCTGCAGTCTACCCTCAAGCCGAGAGTTCCTTGAGCATCGCCACACACTCAAAGCAAAACAATTCACGGCAACCATTCACAAGGGAGGCGCAAGACACGATAATTTTACTTCACAAGCTCCCTCCTCTTCCTCCTCCTCAAGCGCCCTTAGCTCTTCCTCTCTACCGGACCTGCGTTGGCTTGCGGCACGAAATTCCACACACAAAGTGAAGGACTCGGGAGGATGGGAGCGCAAGACACGATAATTTTACTTCACAAGCTCCCTCCTTTTATAGGAGGTCCTCACATCTGCAAGCATCCTCCTCAAGCGCCCTTAGCTCTTCCTCTCACTTGTGGAGCAAGTGAGCTCCTTACTCCTTATTTTAGTGTATCCTATTGTCAGACTTTAAGTTCTGACATCCAAGCATCTTGGGTAAAATTCTATTCTAGCAAATTCCACCTATGTGAGCCTTAATGGCTCCTGTCAACATTCCTATCTAGCTAGTCAACACACTCTACTGGGCTGACAAGCATTAATGCCTGTCCTCCTCTAAAGAAAAGTCTTCCCAAGTGGCATCTTGCCCCATGTCTTCAAGCTAATTTAAGGACTTCTTATGAATCCCCTTCCTTATCTTGATGCCTATCTTGAGTTCCTTCCTCCAATAAAATAGCCCGGGCTCTCTTCTTCCTCCTCCTCCTCCTCCTCTTCCTCTCACTTGTGGAGCAAGTGAGCTCCTTCTCCTGCACCCATGTTAGGAGGTTGGTCTTCTCCTTGTGATTCTTGCTCCATTCTGCAAGATCAACCCCTCTTCCTTGTGATTCTTGCTCCATTCTGCAAGGGCCAAGGTACTCGCCTCCCTTGCCGTCAAATCCATGCTAGCGACCTTTGAATCCTGCTTCTTCCGGCCCTCCTACCATGGTAGGACCTTCTCCTACCACGGTAGGAACTCCTCCTACCACGGTAGGAACTCCTCCTACCATGGTAGGACCTTCTCCTTTGCCATTTCTTCTTCCTTACCCCTTCACAGGGTGATTCTCTCCACATGATTTCTCCCAGCTCCTTGCTTCTCCACAGTGCGAAGTTTCTTCTTCCTCCTCTCGAGCTGCCAATTGCTTGGGACACTCTCCAAGTCTAAGGCTTCCGGTTGGACTTGCATGAGGGCCTCCCTATCATCGTCATGAGGTCCCAACATCCTCCTCTCGCAAGTCGCAACAACTCGTTAGTGGCCTTGAGCACCTTGTTGTGAAGATGGGCTGCAAATCGTTGTTGTGCCATCTCCAATTCTTGTAATCCTCAAGCCATACTCCATGCTCACACTTGCTTTTGTAAGCATCTCGCTCAAGGCCAGCTCACCCTTGACATGGAGAGCCACATTCTCCGTCCTCTCATTGCGGTTGGCGGATCAATCTCTCTTGTAGGGCATAATCAGCGAAATCTCGCTCCCTCACCGCCAACATATGTCTGCGCCTCATGACGGCCTTTCTCCTTTGCCATTTCTTCCTCCAACTCCCCTATCCTCCTAGGGAGTTGTGCATTCTCCGTTCTTTGGACTTCTCGTTCCATTTCCAATCTTTGGACAAAATGTGTCCGTTCTTCCAGCTCTTCTTCCTTCAATTCCAGCCTCCGTGATTTCTCCCAGCTCCTTTTCCATGTCACTAATCTTCACGGCTGTGTGGCTATGACCCGCTCATGTCGCCTACTTGCCTTTGTCTGCCCTCATTTCTTTGCGAGATTGCTCTCGTCTTGACCTTTCCTCCATTAGCAGCACTTGCTTGTCTTCCGCCTTCTTTTCCATGTCGCACCATGTGAGCAAGTTGCTCCACCTTCTCCTCTCGAGCTGCCAATTGCTTGGTAAGAGCCTTGTTCTCCGAATATGATTGTTTGCCTCCTGCCTTGTTTCAAGACTCTTTTCCAAGTGCTCCACTTGAGCTTCCATCCTCATAACATCCTCCCACCTGGGTTTCCGCTCGCCTACCCGCAATTTCCCTTGCTTGGTAGGTCCTTGTCTTCTCGCCTCCGTCTTCAAGAATTCAACTCTCCTCTTGGCGGCTCCTATCTACCTTCTGAACATCTCCCCTATCGCAGCATCTCCTCCAACATGTCTAAGTCTCCTTTCTTACCTCCGGAGACTCAAGGCCTTTGCCTTGCTCATGGGATCTTACATCCCTTGCTTCCCTATGATGAGCTCCCGCTCATCACTTGGTGGGCAACTCCTCCCACCGTGACTCCATCCGCTCGCCCACCTAGCAGGGCCGGTTGCCTTCTTATCTCCTCTTGGGAGCTTCCAAACCGTGACTTCCTTTCCTCCTACCGTGGTAGGAGGTGCTCCAAGTAGGACTACTTCCTACCGTGGTAGGACTAATTCCCCAGTAGGCCTTGTCATGAGAGGACGAAGGGGTCCCAAACCCTGTGGGAACACCTCCCACCGTGGTAGGACCTTCTCCTACCATGGTAGGATCTATCCTACCTTCCATCTCCGCATCCTCCGGTCCAAACTTCAAATCCCCTACAACTTCTCCTTGCAAGTCCTCCTGCATCCTCGGCCTATCTTTCGGAGGATTCCTTCCGGCAATAATGTCCGGTGGTGCGGCACCTCCTTTAGCGCAAAGCACCAAGCACTCCTGTCCCTCTCCTGTAAGTACACAATGTTAAAGGGATGCTTGGAATCATCCAACTCCTTACTTGTGAGTAGCCCTCTACTTCCCACAAATGCACTAGATAAGTGCTAAGATAGCATGGCCTTTGTCTTCATCCGACGCGTTGGGTTTCAGCAACTTCTCCCGGTGGTAGGTGTATGCTTCATACATGATGAGCCCCCAATCCGGCTTCGCTCCTTGAGTGATCTTCCATAGAAAATGGAGGAAGGTAGTGCTGAAATATGACACCCTTGGATTGCTCACCAAGCCCAAAACAATTCTTGTGAACAATCTCCACTTGGGCTCCAAGATTTGGTCCGTCTGCCAACCGTTCTTGGACTTAGCCTTCATGCCCCCTTGCATAAGTGTAAGGGCTCCCTTGGGAAGATCCGCCGTTGATGCACGCTTGCCTCCACTCGTTCCTTCCATCAACGTGATTCCGCTATCCTCGCTATCCGCCATATACAGCGTATGCTCCTTACTCCAACACCGTGGATCCGTCCGTGCGTTCTATCCGGTAAGGCGGCCAATTCCTCTTCTCTGCTGCAAATTAGCAAAACACTCCTCTATCAATTCAAGGTTGGTGTAAGACCAATGTCGCCCATACACCCACTCTAGCTGAATATTCTCCTCTGCTGCCCAAGGTCGAAAGTCGAAAGGTCTCTAGAGGATAGCTGGCACAGCACGTAAACAAGGGCATGTCAAATTTCCACCCTCCGGTCTGATCCTCCGCCTTAGACCTCTTGCGCTCCTGCGCCACCTCCTTGGTGGACGCTCCTTCCTTAGCTACTACCTCCTTGCCCTTGGTCATGGTAGGCTTGGTCATGGCCTCCTTGGTTAGTACTTGCGAAATTGAAGAAAAGTGATGCCTCTCCTGCAATTCCTGCTCACCGACTTCTTATCCTTGCAAACGTTTCTCCTCCTCCTCGTGATTTGCTCTTGCTCACAGCTCAAAGGTCCTTGCCCTTGCTCTCCTCCTGATTTGCTCTTGCTCACAGCTCAAAGGTCCTTGCCCTTGCTCTCCTCCTCCTGCAGTCCTTACACCTTGGCGTCCCTCAAAACCCGATTTCTCCTGCAGAAAGCTCACCAAAATTCTCCCGGACTCTTACACCGCCAGCAATTTAGGAGCCCTTCCTGCACGGTTTCCTAGCAATCTTGCCACGCTCCACCCTCCTAGGCACCCTCACGAGCTTGGCAAGTGTTGGGTTGCGCCCAACCTTCTTCTCCCTTCTCTTCTTCCTCTTTTCCTCCTTCTTCCTCTCTTGGGCGCTGGCGGTTACGCCTCCTTGAGCTTGCGCCCTCCTTCTCCTCCTCAACACAGGCGCGTGTGCGCGTTGCTGTATGGGGCCTTGGGCAGCTTGAGGTGTGGCGGCGCCTTCTGCTGTGGTAGTCTCTTCAAGTTTCGAGTTGTGGCCTCCTGCGGGCACTGCACCACTTTTATAAGTCACCCAAGGGTTAGAAAAAGTAACTACCATTCTATCCTGCCCTTGGATGTGTGCCACGTGGCCCTTTTCTCACCATTGATGTTAGTTTCCTAATTCCTTATACTAAAATACCATTTCCCTATTTTCTAATTTCTAATTGAAAATTAGCCTCTAATTTCTTAATTACCTATTTTGGCCTATTTATCTAGTCCACTAAAAGACTCTATATATAGCAAGCCTATCCTGCCTAAAACATAAGCTACTTTCCTTAGCAACCTATCTCCTACGGTGGTAGGACATCCTCCTACCATGGTAGGCGTTTTCCCTTTCTCCTACCACGGTAGGAGTCACTCCTGTGGGATACCTTCCTACCCTCTCCTACCATGGTAGGAGCTATTCCTAGGTAGGTGATCAAAACACTAGCGGTCATCCTCCTACGGTGGTAGGATCTCTCCTACCCTCGTCTACCATGGTAGGAGTTTCTCCTACGGTGGTAGGACACCTCCTACCACTCATGTAGGTTACCTTTTCTCCTCACCAGTAGGTCGTTTTGACCCGTTTCTTTTCCCATATCCTCTGCCTTCCAGGCATGGTCCTACAACTCCGCTCAAAGGAGCAAAAATTTCCTTGCATGTCTTCACCAAACCATTTCTAGCAAAGAGTGTGGGCTGTTCAAAACAAACTCATTTAAGCTTGTTGCCCAAACTTTTGCGTTCCACGGTCCAAGTCTCAGAGGTCTTTGAATCATGGAAAGGATCTCTGCAGTCTTTGTGGGCTCGAGGAAGACAACACTGCGAGCTAGCACCATCGAACCTATCTCCTACGGTGGTAGGATCTCTCCTACCCTCTCCTACCATGGTAGGAGTTTCTCCTACCATGGTAGGAGTTTCTCCTACCCTCTCCTACCATGGTAGGAGTTTCTCCTCCTTCTTCCTCTTCTCAGTAGGAATATGAGCATATGCCTTGGACCCGAAGATCCGCAAGTGAAGGAGGCTTGGCCTCTTATGCCAGAAAACTTCATATGGGGTCTTGTGTGGGCCCAGCTTGTAAGGACTACCTCATTCAAGATGTAGGTTGCAATCCACGGCTCAGCTCCTCCATGGTAAGCCACGCCCATATCAACATGCTCCTTGTCATTCCTAACAAGGTCTGGTTTTTCCTCTTTGAGACACCGTTCTGCTGTGGTGTGTAAGGCATAGTCAACTGTCGGAGGATTCCATGCTCCTGAAGCAATTCATCAAAAGATGAGTTTACAAATTCCGACCCATTGTCTGTCCTTAGAATCTTGAGAGGCATCCTAGATTGTCGTTGAGCAGTTGATAGCCATTCCTTGAAGTAGCTAAAAGTATCACTTTTCAGATGCATAGGAAATGTCCAGGTATACCGACTGTAATCGTCAGTTAGGGTAAAGAAGTATCGTGAACCTCCTAGGGAAGGCTCATGAATCTTCCCTGATATGTCGACATGTACTAACTCAAGGACTTGCGTGGTTCTATGTGCAGGGGCATTAGGAAAAGGGGATTCCTTCTGCTTAGCCAGAATGCAAGACTCACAAACTGGTAAGTCCTTAAAACACTTAGGGAGTGGCTCCCTGTGACATTCCATTACAGACATGTCTATAAGCTTGGACCTATTTACGTGACTTAATCTAGCATGCCATAACACAGCCTCTTGCTTTGCACTGACTGAATTCCTTGACGTGGAATGTGCAGCGTGCTAGGGAACAAAGGCAGGGCTGCAAGTGATGTTCAGCCTATACAGATCATGGTCTAGACCGCCTTTGAAAACACATGTATTTGGATATGCCTTTCTGTAGAAGGAGCAGTGATTAGAATTAGCACGCATACAGAAGGTACGTAAACGTAGTAGCTGGTTGTACTTTGCTCATCTCCGAGCAACACCTTGTCATGGACATGACCAAGGTTAAGGGTAGTGAACAACTCCCATCCGCTTGCGAGATGCGGTCTGGCTCCGGAATCCGGTAGTGCCGTGTCATTAGTCAGGCGGAAAGGCAGATAGTGAGTATCTTAATTGGCACCTTTGATTCTCCAGAATTTTTCTCCTTGACAGCAGCGTTTGCTCTCAGCTGTCGTTGTGGCTCACTTGCCTTCTTTTTGCGGCATTCTCTTGCCCAATGGCCAGGGGTGCCACACCAATTGCACGAACCTGGTCTTTTAGTGGAGGAGCTGGCGGAATCAGTTCGCTGACTAGAACCTCCAGGTGGGTTATTTCCCCCCTTGAATTTTGCCTTGCCTTTAAAAGGGCGAGAATTCACAGCTAAAACTCTCTAGGCTTTGTTCTTAGGAGTAGCACCCGGAAAATGCAGACTGCTCCTCTCGATAGAGTCTTGTAGATGATGTCCTCAACAGCACAGGGGGCGTGACAGCGATGGCTCCGGCTGGGAACAAGGCCATTTGGTGTGGCAAAACTCGATATGAAGGTGGGAGGCGTGAAGGCGATACGGCTTGACTTCGGCATCTTGTGTCCGGACGTGATCAAAGGCTCTCGGATGTTGGAACTTCACGCAGATGTAGCTATCTCCTCTCCTTCCTTCATTTTCAAGGCATAAAATTCCATACACACAGCTGACAAAGACATCATGTTTGTGGAATGACAGGTAGTTTCTAACTGATTCCAAATGTCCGCAGCTGAATCTAGAAACTCAACATTAGGCACAAGAGCTGCATCCAGGCCATTGATGAGGAGGGCCATGGCGATTCCATTGTGGTTAACCCATTAGGCATGATCATCAAGGTGAGTAACTGGATCAGGTTTCTTGAAAGTGCCATCCAGGACTGGCTAGACTCCACGAGCTGATAGAATAGCCTTCATCCTGACTCTCCATACCAGGTAACCACTACCCTTAAAACGATCCTTCTCTTTCAACTCAGAAGTAAAAGTTAACGCAGGGTGTGCAGGGTTTGAAGCAGCCATCACAGGTGAGGGGGAAAACAACCAAGAGAAGTAGCCGTCAATGTCAAGATCGTAAGAGGACATATATGACTACCTATCGATCCCTACCTCACAGATAAGAGTCCTAACCTGCATTGTTGGATTTGAGGGACTAACTAGTATATCGTAGGAAAGGAGGTTGGGGGGTTCAGCCCGAGGTGGGGGATACCAAGGAACTATGCCCTCCTCATGCTGAACTCCTCAACTTCCCTTCAGGCACTAGTGAACAGTTGCGTTTATGAACATAACCCTAAAATGAATATCGTTTCAGAAAACTAAACTGGAAATTAGGGTTTGTGACTAACCGTCACGTCCCTGTCCTGTGAACAGACGTCCACAAGTGAACAAATCACAGTCAAAACAAGAGTTTCAAATGAAGGGGTGCGTGATCAATAGCGCCCCTTCAGATCCTGGCTGGAATTGCTCGTGTGCCAGGGCGCTCCACTCGATCGCAGCGGAAATGCTCAGGATTCTTGGGCCTTCTGTCCAACAGCAGAATGATTGCAGCTAGTCCCCAGATCCTGCAGTCTCAGCTTCATCATTTGCAGGGAATAGGTAATGTAATTGAGATCCTCCTTGATTTCCAGCTTGCAATTTGAGATGGCTCGTTCTGTGTTGCGATTAAGGCTCTCAACTCTGCTCTTGTTAGATTCCTGGTTGGCTAGCGATAAAGTCAACACCTTCTCCGCACGAGCTAAGGTACCAATGTAGTCCTTCCATTGGTGTCATTCCTGAGTTGTGTGGAGTCACTGATGGTGCTGTTTCTTTGCTATTGTGGCACAGGGGGACTTATGTAGGAGGAGGATGCTCCAGTTTTAGATCTGTAGAACAATTTTGGGTTCTGTCCTCTCTTGCGGCAGCGCTTCTTGTACAGTCGATCAATCTCCTGATTTCTATTGAGAATGTAAGCCGGTCCAGGAGGAGTCTTCGGGAAAAGCACCAAAGTGCGGTGGCCATTGTCAGAGGTCCAGCCTTTGTGTTGATAGGGACAGTGATAAAATAGCTTACTATTAGGGCACTCTTCACTAGGGCACCTAGGACTTAATAATTAATTTAGTCCTTAGGGCTCTAGGTAGTTTCTTTTAGTAGTTATTTAATTGGTTAGTTGTTACAACCACTTATTGGTTACAACTACCTTGCCTACATAAAGGCATGTACTTTCTTTTATGAATGTAATGCAACACATATTGCTAGAGCTTGTGTATGATTCTCATCATGGTATCGAGCACACTTGCTCTTTGTTTGCTTGTGCATCCTCATGCATCTAAGTAGCTTATCTAGGAGACACTTTCTAATCTAGCATTTGCCTAGATGGATTGTGTTTATCCTAGAATTGCTATCTTTGCATGCATTCTTTTTATGCTAACATTTCTCTTCTAACAATGCTTTTATGCACTAATTCTTTGTCCTTCCTCCATGGATTTGTGTTCCCTTAGAAGGAGAAGGCATAGAGTTAAGAAGAGAAGTAGTCCCAAGACAACAAGAACAAATTAGGAGCCCAACACATAGAAGCAATAGAAGACAACAAGCTATAGAGGAGAGATAGTAGAAACCTCCTCTTGTATAGCAAACTTCATTGCATCTATTTTAATTTCTAAACCGGATCAAGGGAAGTTTATCAAGCTAGCTAGACGTGATTTGCTAGAAGTTTTTAGTCCAATTCACGTCAAGGCATTAGAATTAGCTCTCCAACATATCCCAAATTTGAATCGGTATTAGTACTCCTTTATCTTCTAGTCTGAGACAAAATAGCATAGAAACTCTTAGATTTCAAGAAATTGATAGTCAATTAGCAACTCTTAGAATCCAATCCTTTGATCTTAAGGAGAATTATCTGAATTAAGGACAAAATTGTCTATTCTCTCTAAGGTTGATAATGCGCAGAGATTTGAGAGCATGCTATCATCATCCGAATCAGACTATGATGCAAGAGAAGAGTTTCGCGCGTGCAATAAAGAAGATGAGAGGCTGTACCTGCGAGGCCTAGTCCTCTAAATCACCTACAATGGCTGGAGTGATCAATAATGAAGAACAAACTGTTCCTAATTCCCCATTGGGTAATGATAATGCTAACACTTCATTGCATTATCATTATGGTGTGATTCAAAGAGAAAGATAGATTCAATGGAAGGGATTATGACATCGGTCATTGAGAATGCGAGGAGCTTTGCGGCAAAGAGACCTTTGGGGCATCGTCGATGGATCAATTCCAAGGCCACGCCCGATTTGAACGTGAACTTCAACCTTCCGGACGCCGGCGAGAAGGCACAAGATTTATTGGTCGGTGGACTTTCTCAACATATGGTGAGACATGTCGCTGCAAGACCTCCAAGGATATGTGGACTCACCTTGCTCAATTATATTCATCTCGAGATGTAATGAGTATTGTTGACTTCACGTAACTTCCGCAACCTCTCAATGAAGGAGTCCGACACCATCGAACATCATGTTAATGCATTTCGATTGGCACGATCCCATTTGGAATCTTCAATGGCGTACCTATCTCGAGATGGAGGCTTACGTCATTCTCTTATCTTCATTGCCACCTTCTTATAGGGCTTTCATTACAACTCAAAATGCGTGATTCGCAATGTCGGAAAAGCAGATGAAGATCCAAATGAAGAGCCGGACATCGTGTTTAGAACTTATTGGAGCATTGCTACAGGAGGAGGCAAGCGACGTCATCATCACTCCAGCCAACAAGCGGTGATGTATTCACAAAGGGGTAGAGGAAGAGGACGGCGAGGCCGAGGTTCTACTTTCCAGACCCCATATCCGCACATACTTTCCATGATGGAGAGGCATCTTCTTCAACACCGCAAGAGGTAACAAGAAGGCGGGATTATATGTAATTGGTGCGTAATCCCAAATCACATGGAAAAGGATTGTCGTAAGAAGAAGAATGGGGAACCTCAAGGAGGCCCCACAGAGCTAACATTGCGTGAAGAAACAATCTTCCTCAACTCCAGTGTGCTCACTGTGTGCTTGGCTTCTTCCAAGCCCTCCAATACCTCATGGTACTTAGATGGAGCTACTTCACATATTTGTTACAACAAACTCTTTTGAGTCTTACTCACCGACCCCAGGACATCTCCTCCGAGATGATCACAACCTACCCATTGCGGGTGTTGGTTCGATTGTATTCAAGTGTGATTGTCGTTCTTCATCTTCATCACGTCCTCCATGTTCCTTCAATGTGCAAGAATCTAGTATCTGCAAGTCTTTGTCAAGAACACACTCTGCGGTGATCCTTTATGCGATAGTTGTCTTCTCTCTTTCATAAGTGATAGAAACTATACAATGCACTGCACTTTAGATGATGGTCTCTATAGATTGTCGACAAGTGGGAGCCACCCATTCGCTAATGTTGCCATTCCAAACCATGACACCTACCCAAACCATGCTTTGGCATTGTCGCCTTGGTCATCCTAATAGTCAAAAATTAATCCAAATGTCTAAGGGAGCTTTATATAGAACCCTTGCCTTGCAAAGGTTGAACACCTACCTTGGTGCGAATCTTGTGTCCTCACTAAACGACATCAAGAGCCTTTCAAAAATAAATCTCCACAAAGGGCCAAGTCACCTTTAGAGATAGTGCACAGACATTGTGGACCCTTGTCTACACCCTCCTTTAGTGGTAGTAGATATTTTTGACCTTCACAGATGATTTCTCTCGTTTGTCTTTTCCTACATCCCGAAAAACAAGAGTGATGCCTTTCACTTCTTCAAGGACTACATGAAATGGGTGAGAGACTTACGATCACAAACTCAAGACCTTACGTTCCGACAATGGTGGAGAGTTTACATCTTTTGAGGATTTTGTCGAGTGAAGGTATAGCTCAACAACTTACGATTGTCTACACTCCTCAACAAAATGGCGTGGCCGAACAAGAATCTACGCCTCCAAGAGATCACAGGTTGCTTATTGGTACAAGCTAAGTTATCTAAGGCTTATTGGGAGGCCCTCCTAAGAACCTATCTCATGAATCGATTGCCTACATCGGTTCAAGGTATGACTCCATATGAAGCATTCATTGGCAAGAAGCCTTCTATTGACCACCTTCGAATTTTTGGATCCCCTGCATATGTTTTTATTCCCAAAGCATTGCGTAAGAAGTTGGATCCCAAAGCAGCTAAGTACACTTTCATTGGCTACACCGAAGGTATCAAAGGGTACAAATTGTTCAACCCTTCTACAAGGCAACTTTTATACGCCCGGAGTGTTACTTTTCATGAGTCTTACCTCTTTTCCCCCACAGTGGGAGCTGATAGGCTTGGTCCTCCTCTTGATGAGACCATTGACCCTTCTTATTTTGATCTTGATTATTTCACTCCATTTCCCATTCACGCTCGTGTTCCTTTAGTTGAACCTATTATGCGAGGAGGAGGAGTTAGCATCTATTCCACAACCCGGGCAGACACGATGTTGACATCCCGGCGCCGATTGACACTCATGATGATGAGTTTGATGACCCTCCGGAGGATGACATTGTGGAGCCAGCAGATCCTCGTTGATCCCGCCTCCATGGATGATGCACAAAGGTACAACCTTAGATCCCGACCTACTATCTCGAGTCCTGCAGTTGGAAGGAACCTCCTTTAGGATACCTAGCTGTTTTGATGATCCTATACCCCTATATCACTTTATTCTCAAAATGTCTACAAGGCAACTATAGACCCGGAAGAACCTCTTACCTTAAAACAAGCTTTCTCTTCTCCGAAAAGACTTATGGAAGGTAGTAGATTCGAATATAATTCCCTAGTTAATAACTCTACATGGAATTGGTCAAACCACCTAGGGGTAGGAAGATAGTAACCAGCAAATGGGTATTCAAAATTAAAAGAAAAGGAGATGGTTCTATAGAAAGGTATAAGGCACGTCTAGTAGCCAGAGGTTTTACGCAAATTCTTGGTCTAGATTACATACCTTGGGCCACTTATGCCCCAGAGCCAAATTTGCCACACTTGAATGATATTTGCCTTATGTGCCCAACATGATCTTGAACTCCACATGATGGATGTTAAGACAAGATATTTGTATGGCGCACGCAAGAGGAAATATACATGAGACAACGAGTTCTGAAGTCAAAGGCAAAGAAGATTGGGTATGCCGACTCATCAAAGGTTTGTATGGCCTTAAGCGATCGAGCAAGAATTGGAACTTAACCATACATGTACAACTTATTGGGAGAGGATTTAAGCAAAGCCGGTGATGCTTGTATGTACATCCTAATATTGATATATTTTATCTTCTACTTTATGTTGATGATGTTTTATGGCAACAAACTCCCTCACTCTCCTAGCGAAACTAAAGCATGGCTTAGGACTCTATTTGAGATGTCCGATCTAGGAGAAATGACATATGCACTTGGTGTTAATATTATACGAAATAGAGGTAATAAGACTCTAAGTATAGTTCAAACCAAGTATATTAAGGAGAGTTTAGCTAAATTTGGACTTGAGGATGCAAAGCACACCCACACCTTTTGCAAGTGGTGTTAGGCTTACCTCGATATGAGTCCCAAAAGCATGAAGAAAAGCTAGAAATGTCGTGATTCCATACCACATCTTGGCACTCTAATATATTTATGCAATTTTACGAGACCGGATATATCTTTTGAAGTCGGTTCACGCTCACAATTCTTGGAGAACCACGGGCGTGAGCCTTTGGATGTCTTAAGCGTATATTCGATACCTTAAAGGCACTATGTATGTCGATGTTCAAGCATACACCAGCTATCAACACATTAACTCTAACGGCATATCGATCGACTATCTTGGTGACCCCGACACACAATCAGTCGGGTATGTATTACTCTTAGGAGGAGCACCAATATCTGGTCAAGTAAGAAACAACCTACTATAGCTTTGTCAAGTCAGAATAGTGGTACTAACCTCGGTTCTAAAGACATAGTGTGGTCCAGTTAGTTTTGAGTGAACTTCACCATCCTCAACTTAAGCCTACATCTTTGTTTAGTGATAGCGGTGCCATTGCACTTGCACGAAATCCTTTTCATTCTAGAACTAAACATATAGCTGTTGAGTATCACTACATAAGGGAAAAGTTAGAAGATCAAACCATAAATATTAGTTATGTTCAAACTTTAGACAATCTGATTTATTAACAAAGTCATTGGGAATTGAGTTACATAGGAAACACATGAAATGTTTGGGTATAATGGACACCTGTCCAAACCTTTAACCTAATACTCACCCTAGCGCCTTAGGGCCGATTTAAGATAACCTTAAAATCTTAGCCCAAAAATTATTGTCTTACTATTTTTCTGAACATTTTCTTCTTCTATCTCAAAATAGCTTAGGTCATCCCCTTCCTCTTCATAGCCAACATAGAACCTGGAATATTTATATTAAAAATAAAAATAATATTTAAGCAGTATTTATGTGATTAAAACAATAAATTCCCTTAGCACCAAAGGCACCTACGGAAAATATGTTTGATATGTCCTGGAAATTCCTCACATGGGAGACTTGCTATTTTTATCATGTGGATGGTAGTTTCCTCACATATATAGGAGTCCGGACATCTCCCCTTTTCACTTAAACCTAAGGTGAGTATGTATACTTTATTTTCCGGTCACCTTTTGGTAGAATTCGCTTATAATAGCCCATGTTTTTGTCTTTAATACACTTAGGAAACAAAATGTGTTTACGCATCAATGCAGAAAATTTATGCTAGGTTATTCGATCCTAAAACTCATATAGAAATTAGGATGCTTAAAATCTTGGATAACCTTATTTTAATATATTGCACCTTTCTTTTCAGCCTTCCTTGTCATATCCTCCCATGCCGTCTCCACCCATTCAGCGTCGCCACACAAGTGTCGCCTCTTATCCATCAAGTCGTTAGCATCCTTGTAATCCACTTGTGTCATAGCTTCTTCTTAGAAGCATAAGATGGGCAGCAATCTTTCCTACAAACACTTTTGGCGGTGGGCATTTTGCGGCGAGCATCATTCATTGAGGGGAGGGCACGTCCTCATCACCTAGGCTGCGCTTCCTCCCCTTTGGTGAGCACATCCACAATTGCTTCACAAATGAAGACATGGCGGAAATGAAGACATGGCGGAAATGAAGACGCAATCTTACACTTGGACTTGCTTCCTCTTCGGGAGGCGTCCCTGTAGGATCCTTAGGCATCTCGGTTCGCTTCATCCTCCGAGGATGAGGTCGATCAATGACAAATGCGAGATTTCTTTGAAGGTGCAGGAAGGACGAGGTCCGTGGAGGAGACTCTTCATCACCAGCAGGACACGACTAGATGCATCAGCGGTAGGCGCCTCCCCTTTTGTTTGGGCGCCAGTAGCGCCGTGGCGTCCCCTGAGGCCGGGGCGGTGGGCGGAAGGCGCGCCTACGGCCCAGCGCGGCGCGCGGAGGCCAGCGGGGCTCGGGACACAGGCGCGATGGCGCCCCGTGGGCGCCTCCTCCGTGGCGATTGGGCGCCTTGCTGCGGGTAGCCACCCCTCATCGCCATCACCGCACATGTACCAACCACCAAGTTGTCGGGATCGCGTTCGTGAAGTTTGAGGAAGAAGGGTATTATCCATTATCCTTTTGATTTTCCTTTTCGGAAATTAGGGTATTTTCTGGATTTTCCTATATATAAATCCGCTTAAATACTTTTAATTAGTTTTAATTCCACCTATTTGAAGTTGGGTTATTAGTTTCTCATCTCGTTCTCCTTAAGTGGGAGTTATTTTAATAGTGATTATTACTTTCAGTTTTACCTTAAGTTTTACTTTATGCCTTTAAGTAAAGTTTAGTTAGGGACTAGTTTTTACTAGACTAGTTTTCCTAGACCTCTTTTTGGTCGAAAATCACCCCTAGTTCATAGTGAGTGGGAGTGATAAAATAGCTTACTATTAGGGCACTCTTCACTAGGGCACCTAGGACTTAATAATTAATTTAGTCCTTAGGGCTCTAGGTAGTTTCTTTTAGTAGTTATTTTAATTGGTTAGTTGTTACAACCACTTATTGGTTACAACTACCTTGCCTACATAAAGGCATGTACTTTCTATTATGAATGTAATGCAACACATATTGCTAGAGCTTGTGTATGATTCTCATCAGACAGTTGCTGTTTGTCTTCGTGAATGGACTTCCTGATTTTGATTCCTTGGAAGTGCACCATGCCAACTTCCCCTACAGCCGCCCTGCCTCGGCATTCTTAGGATCTGTTAGCGGTCCAGAGTCTTTGTTGAGCCACAAAATAATAAAGTCACGAGTGCGTGCTCGTGGGGTCCAAAGACAATGTTGATAGGGACGATTCTTTGTTTGTCTTCATGAATGGACTTCCTGATTTTGATTCCTTGGAAGTGCACCACGCCGACTTCCCCTACAGCCGCCCTGCCTCGGCATTCTTAGGATCTGTTAGCAGGAAGCAGAGCACCATGCTCTGATACCATGTGAATTATCGAGCAGGAGCGAGAAAGCTTGCATAAACTCTTGATAGCTAGATTGAATAATAAAAAATGCACACACAAAAATGTTTAAAACACTATCTACACGACCCTTCGTGTATAACCCTAATTTACATGACCACTATATATGTAACCATGTGTTTAGGTTTAACTAGACGATACTAAACTATCGTTATAGACGCCGGCATGCCAGCGTCCAACCTTCATCATCCCAGGGCCATCGTCACCCATCCACAATGGTTGGGGCTGTCCGCGCTGATGATGTAGGTAATAGACCTTTGAGGGCACCAAGTACCGGAAGACCGCCATCAAGGAAAACGGGTGGCAGTGGGCCTGGCCAGTCATCGAGAAGGAGATCCCCAAGTCCAATGGAAGAAGGCAAAAGACCATCCAGGAACGAGCTCATTATAGCAGATCTCAATAGGGCAATGCGCAAGAGGAAAGGAAACAGAGAAGTAGGAGTTGCTGGAAATCGCAGTCAAATCGAGGAGCAAGCGGATGGAAGATAGTGGAAAAAGGGAAAAAGGAGTGCAGTCTCTACTAATGAAGATGACATACCCACAGTTCATTGTGGGAGGAAAACCCCGGGGCACTCCCGTGATTCCCCCTCTAGCGGCCACACTTATCCCTGTCGTCGTTGGGTCCCATGAGACTTGGGACAGTGAATCTTGAGAAATCCGTCACTGCAGCTACACACTACCTCGGCCTTCTAAACAAGCAAGGCGCCTCTCACGCTCCCTCTACACAGCCTCGCCCCCGTAAACTCACCAAACCTCAACCTACAACGACACACAATTGAGGTTCGTCTTAGCAAGGTGTCTATCACGGGCGCCGGGGACCCCCGACCCACACCGCAACCGTCCCTACTCCTAAGACACTCTTCTCCACACAGGAGCGCCTCTTACTTGCAGTTGGGATTCGTCCCTTAGGCTCTGTGGCCTTAGTTTTCCTACACTCTAATCCTCCTCACAACTCTCTCAATCAACAACGCCCTCTTCTTCTCTACTCATCTACCCTTCCTTCCTCCACAATCTCCTACTCTAACACCAATTGCTGGCTCATTAATTCCAACTCGCCCTTACGCACAAGCCTGGGTCCGTCCAGGAAATTAACGAGTTCTTCCTTGGGCGGTTGCTATGTGGTTTGCACGACGAGAACCTCCAGGAGTCTTTTTCTACCCTACCCTCAAGCCGAGAGTTCCTTGAGCATCGCCACACACTCAAAGCAAAACAATTCACACAAGAACCATTCACAAGGGAGCTGGGCGCCAAAGAGCAAGCCCTCCGGCCGCGTTCTCCCTCTCTACGGACCTGCGTTGCGCTTGCACGAAATTCTGCACAAAGTGAAGGACTCGGGAGGATGGGGCGCAAGACACGATAATTTTACTTCACAAGCTCCCTCCTTTTATAGGAGGTCCTCACATGCCTCCCCCGCGCCCTCCGCACGCCTACTCCTTATTTTAGTGTATCCTATTGCCGACTTTAAGTTCGACATCCAAGCATCTTGGGTAAAATTCTATTCTAGCAAAATTCACCTATGTGAGCCTTAATGGCTCACAACATTCCTATCTAGCTAGTCAACACACTCGGGTGACAAGCATTAATGCTGTCCTCCTCTAAAGAAAAGTCTTCCCAAGTGGCATCTTGCCCCATGTCTTCAAGCTAATTTAAGGACTTCTTATGAATCCCTTCCTTATCTTGATGCCTATCTTGAGTTCCTTCCTCCAATAAAATAGCCGGGCTCTCTTAGCCGGCTCATCCTCGACTTCTCCTCTTCCTCTCACTTGTGGAGCAAGTGAGCTCCTTGCCCTGCACCCATGTTAGGAGGTTGGTCTTCTCCTTGTGATTCTTGCTCCATTCTGCAAGATCAACCCCTCTTCCTTCTTTCTGCAAGGGCCAAGGTACTCGCCTCCCTTGCCGTCAAATCCATGCTAGCGACCTTTGAATCCGCTGCTTCTTCCGGCCCTCCTACCATGGTAGGACCCTCTCCTACCAGTAGGAACTCCTCCTACCACGGTAGGAACTCCTCCTACCACGGTAGGAGTTCCTACGGTCGTTTCTTCTTCCTTACCCCTTCACGGGTGATTCTCTCCACTGCAGCTTCCGCTTCACTTGCTTCTCCACAGTGCAAGTTCTTCACCCCATTGCTTGGGACACTCTCCAAGTCTAAGGCTTCCGGTTGGACTTGCATGAGGGCCTCCCTTTCATCATCATGAGGTCCCAACATTCTCCTTTCAGCAAGTCGCAACAACTCGTTAGTGGCCTTGAGCACCTTGTTGTGAAGATGGGCTGCAAATCGTTGTTGTGCCATCTCCAATTCTTGTAATCCTCAAGCCATACTCCATGCTCACACTTGCTTTTGTAAGCATCTCGCTCCAAGGCCAGCTCACTCACGGTCTTGACATGGAGCCACATTCTCCGTCCTCTCATTCTGCGGTTGGCGGATCAATCTCTCTTGTAGGGCATAATCAGCCCGAAATCTGCCTCCCTCACCGCCAACATATGCTGCACCACCGCCTCATGACGGCCTTTCTCCTTTGCCATTTCTTCCTCCAACTCCCCTATCCTCCTAGGGAGTTGTGCTCTCCGTTCTTTGGACTTCTCGTTCCATTTCCAATCTTTGGACAAAATGTGTCCGTTCTTCCAGCTCTTCTTCCTTCAATTCCAGCCTCGTGGATTTCTCCCAGCTCCTTTTCCATGTCACTAATCTTCACACTGTGTGGCTATGACCCGCTCATGTCGCCTACTTGCCTTTGTCCCTCATTCTGCAGATTGCTCTCGTCTTGACCTTTCCTCCATTAGCAGACTTGCTTGTCTTCGCCTTCTTTTCCATGTGCGCACCATGTGAGCAAGTTGCTCCACCTTCTCCTCTCGAGCTGCCAATTGCTTGGTAAGAGCCTTGTTCTCCGAATATGATTGTTTGCCTCCTGGCCTTGTTTCAAGACTCTTTTCCAAGTGCTCCACTTGAGCTTCCATCCTCATAACATCCTCCGCATTGGGTTTCGCCGCCTACCCGCAATTTCCCTTGCTTGGTAGGTCCTTGTCTTCTCCGCCTCCGTCTTCAAGAATTCAACTCTCCTCTTGGCGGCTCCTAGTCTACCTTCTGAACATCTCCCCTATGCGCAGACATCTCCTCCAACATGTCTAAGTCTCCTTTCTTACCTCCGGAGACTCAAGGCCTTTGCCTTGCTCATGGGATCTTACATCCCTTGCTTCCCTATGATGAGCTCCCGCTCATCACTTGGTGGGCAACTCCTCCCACCGTGACTCCATCCTCGCCCACCTAACGGGCCGGTTGCCTTCTTATCTCCCTCTTGGGAGCTTCCAAACCGTGACTTCCTTTCCTCCTACCGTGGTAGGAGGTGCTCCAGTAGGACTACTTCCCTACCGTGGTAGGACTAATTCTGCCAGTCCTTGTCATGAGAGGACAAAGGGGTCCCAAACCAGTGGGAACACCTCCCACCCTCGCAGCGGATTCCCCATGGTAGGATCTATCCTACCTTCCATCTCCGCATCCTCCGCGGTCCAAACTTCAAATCCCCTACAACTTCTCCTTGCAAGTCCTCCGCATCCTCGGCCTATCTTTGGAGGATTCCTTCCGAATAATGTCCGTGGTGCCGGCACCTCCTTTAGCCAAAGCACCAAGCACTCCTGTCCCTCTCTCGGTGTAAGTACACAATGTTAAAGGGATGCTTGGAATCATCCAACTCCTTACTTGTGAGTAGCCCTTCCCACAAATGCACTAGATAAGTGCTAAGATAGCATGGCCTTGACATCTTCATCCGCGTTGGGTTTGAACTTTTCCCGGTGGTAGGTGTATGCTTCATACATGATGAGCCCCAATCCGGCTTCGCTCCTTGAGTGATCTTCCATAGAAAATGGAGGAAGGTAGTGCTGAAATATGACACCCTTGGATTGCTCACCAAGCCCAAAACAATTCTTGTGAACAATCTCCACTTGGGCTCCAAGATTTGGTCCGTCGCCAACCGTTCTTGGACTTAGCCTTCATGCCCCTTGCATAAGTGTAAGGGCTCCCTTGGGAAGATCCGCCGTTGATGCACGCTTGCCTCCGCTCGTTCCTTCCATCAAGCGTGATTCCGCTATCCTCGCTATCCGCCTGCCATATACGGCGTATGCTCCTTACGGTCCAGCACCGTGGATCCGTCCGTGCGTTTCTATCCGGTAAGGCAGCCAATTCCTCTTCCGTCTGTTGCAGATTAGCAAAACACTCCTCTATCAATTCAAGGTTGGTGTAAGACCAATGTCGCCCATACACCCACTCTAGCTGAATATTCTCCTCTGCTGCCCAAGGTCGAAAGTCTGAAAGGTCTCTAGAGGACAGCTGGCCTGCATAGCACGTAAATAATGGCATGTCAAATTTCCACCCTCCGGGTCCGATCCTCCCGCTTAGACCTCTTGCCGCTCTGCGCCACCTCCTTGGTGGACGCTCCTTCCTTAGCTACTACCTCCTTGCCCTTGGTCATGGTAGGCTTGGTCATGGCCTCCTTGGTTAGTACTTGCACGAAATTGAAGAAAAGTGATGCCTCTCTGCAATTCTGCCCCCGCCACTTCTATCCTTGCAAAGCGTTTCTCCTCCTCGTGATTTGCTCTTGCTCACAGCTCAAAGGTCCTTGCCCTTGCTCTCCTCCTGCAGTCCTTACACCTTGGCCCCTCAAAACCCCGATTTCTCCCAAGAGAAAGCTCACCAAAATTCTCCCGGACTCTTACACCACCACAATTTAGGAGCCCTTCCTGCACGGTTTCCTAGCAATCTTGCCACGCTCCACCCTCCTAGGCACCCTCACGAGCTTGGCAAGTGTTGGGTTGCGCCCCAACCTTCTTCTCCCTTCTCTTCTTCTTCCTCCTTCTTCCTCTCTTGGCGCCTCGGATTTCCGCCTCCTTGCTGAGCTTGCGCCCTCCTTCTCCTCCTCACACGCGGTGTGCGGCTGTATGGGGCCTTGAGCAGGGTGGCGCCTTGGCGTGGAGGCCGCCTCCTCAAGTTTCGAGGGGCCTCTGCAGCACTGCACCCACTTTTATAAGTCACCCAAGGGTTAGAAAGTAACTACCATTCTATCCTGCCCTTGGATGTGTGCCACGTGGCCCCTTTCTCACCATTGATGTTAGTTTCCTAATTTCCTTATACTAAAATACCAATTTCCCTATTTTCTAATTTCTAATTAAAAATTAGCCTCTAATTTCTTAATTACCTATTTTGGCCTATTTATCTAGTCCACTAAAAGACTCTATAGCAAGCCTATCCTGCCTAAAACATAAGCTACTTCCTTAGAAACCTATCTCCCACCGTGGTAGGACATCCTCCTACCATGGTAGGCGTTTTCCTTTTCTCCTACCACGGTAGGAGTTTCTCCTACGGTGGTAGGATCTCTCCTACCCTCTCCTACCATGGTAGGAGCTATTCCTCGGTAGGTGATCAAAACACTAGGTCATTCTCCTTGGTAGGATCTCTCCTACCCCCACCATGGTAGGAGTTTCTCCGGTGGTAGGACACCTCCTACCACTCATGTAGGTTACCTTTTCTCCTCACCAGAGGTCGTTTTGACCCGTTTCTTTTCCTGCATATCCTTGCCTTCCCGACATGGTCCTACAACTCCCGCTCAAAAGGAGCAAAAATTTCCTTGCATGTCTTCACCAAACCATTCTAGCAAAGAGTGTGGGCTGTTTCAAAGCAAACTCATTTAAGCTTGTTGCCCAAACTTTTGCGTTCCACATACTCCCCTCCTCATTGTTGCCCTCAACAGATCTCGGTGAAGGTACTTAACCTTCCACCCATTCACTCTAGTTGGCAAAAATCCCCATCCGACTCGTTGCGGATCCATTCTCACACTGCCACCACCTCACAAGGTCCCATCCATCTCCCTAAGCTTCCTGGAAGTCCATATATCGGCTATCATATAGAAGAACCAACCCCGCCATGATAGCTTCTTGCTTCCTCAACTTCCCATCATGCCTATCCTTTCTAAGCTCCCGATTGAGTTTCTTCTAAAGCATCTTCCCCACGTTCCTCATGCTCTATGAAAGACTCTAGTCTAACTCCGACCTCCTCTGTCCATGCTCATCCTCCATGATTCTATAGGTAGGTACTTCAAATTCAATGGGCATCATTCGTTAAATAATATAGTCTTTCTCCTGTCCCACACAATGCCTGATCTAAGATCTTCTTCACCGTGATTCTAATAATGGCCTCCAACCTCTTACGCATGCAAAGCTTCTTTAAGAAGAGAAGCTTCCTTCCAAACAACGTCGGATCTTCTCATCCAAACCAAGCTTGTATAAGACCCCATCTCTTAGACAATAAGGCACAACTCTAGGGAGAAAGACAGACGCCCTTCCCTAGACAAACTATCCAGCATGATTCCGTGCTCCAAGAAATTTCCTCACCATTCAATAACGTGGACATGGGAGTCCTTCACGTTCTAACCTCCTCTTCCCATGCACTTTCGCCACTTCCTACTACGCCCACCACGGAGGGTGGCCAGCCCCATGTACATTATGACCGTGGATCGCTGCTCCTTGCATCGACGGTGCAGTATCCACGCGCAGGCCAACTGCTCTTCTTGCGTGGTCCCGCCATGATAACCTTAGGCTCTGGCTGAGCTCCTCCCACGACAATACTCTCGACATGCCGTACCCAAAAAGTGGCTTCCCCGCCATGAATTCGCCAATTTTTCCCTCTGCTTTCCTGCCCCTTGGATCGCAGTTTCTTCACCGCTCCTTTCCATGCACACCATCCTCGAGCCGTCCCTACTCCGAGGCTCCATCAAGCGCCCCACACACGCCATGTGGGAGTCCTCCGATTTCCGTTTCTCTTCTCCCTTTGCCAACCGTGGCCTCCACTTGCAGCCCTCTTGACTGCTCACCCTTTCTCCTCGCTCAATCCCCAATTCATTGGGTTGCAACATCTCACAAAACTCCCTTCACGGATCCTTTCTAACGATGACTTGCTCTTCAACCTCTAGGCCAGCCACGCCTTGCTTGTTTCCATCTAGCTTGTTCACCGGTGGATGTTGGTGCTGGCCACAACCCCGCCTTCAACTCGGCTCACAAAACTAGCTTCTCCACGCCGACATCAGTATGCGGTGCAGTCGTGGACTGCTGCATCATCGCTGGTACACCATCTCCCGACCTTCTAGACTCATGTCTAGCCCTAGATCGCGCTCAGCAGCGATCTCTTACATTGCTGCCTGCAATTCCAAATCGACCGTGAATTGGTCGACTCTCCTTGCAATTCCACGCAAGCATATCTTGAGGTGTGATTTCTCCACAATCCTCCTTCATACACATCACCATAGAGCCATCCTCGCCCCTGGCTCTGACAGACTCAAGACACCATTTTTGTGTGCCACTTCTCCTTCCTCCAAATTGTGATTTCTTCGCAATTTCTCCATCATCCTTGCCACCATCGTGGCCTGCTAGCTCGCTTACCAGCAGCCCGGCGTCGTTGTTACATGCTCAACCTCATTCACAAAACCGTTTCTCCCTTTGCCAATGCGCAAGTTTTTTGCACCGCATGCTCCTCCTCCAACCAAGTTCCGATTTCCTCCTTCTTGTTGGCCTAGCCTCATGTCCAGGTCCAGATCGCTCCCATGGCGACCTCCTCGCCTTGCTGCACTTCCATGGCGAATTTTGAGTGATTGCCCCATGATCGCCAACCTCCCTTCCTGCTTGCTCAAACTTTCATGGCGCATCTCCTCCTTCGCCCTCGTGTCCACCTCCCTAGGGCCTTCTCCTCCTCGGCCCCATGGCGCCTGGCTTGACCTCGCCAAGTGGGGCGCCTCACTCAAAACGCCCCATGTCCGTTTTGCTTCTTTCTTTGCCATCGTGATGGCCTCCACTTGCAGCCCTCCTGACTGCTCACCCTTGAGGAGCATTCCAGCCTCCTCCTCGCGCCCATACTGGCGCCCTTTATCCCTCTCGGATTTCCAGTTGTCCTGTTGCCTTTCACACGCGCTCCCTTCTTGCTCATTTGACCTCTGCTGGCAGCAAGGCTTGCTGATCAATCCTTAGGCCGTCTACAACATGCTCACGTCCTCCCCTTCAACCCGGCCGTGGCAACCAACTCCTCGTCGAAATCGGTCATCGTGGCCTCAAGTCGCTCTCCGGTTTCGAAAATGAAACGCATTCTCATGCTCTTCCGCACCTTCTTAAACTCTACCATCTCCTCTACACTTAGAAATCTTCACCACCTTACCACATTCTAGCTCTAATTTTTCTATGGCACATGGATCTACATGTGTTCCCTCTAACTCCTTCCTAGTTTCCCAACCTTTATCAAGAAAGGTCATACCATAGGCCTTGCTTTTGCGAAGCTACATCCTTGGTGGCCGTGGTGGTACTCTCTCCTCTATGTAATCATACAAAGACTCCCTCCTCTTCCTTGAGTCCTCAACCGGACCAACGTGTGATGTGCATAGCTTAAGCCACAAAACCGGTTCAAAGATACAGCTCTCAAATCATCCCAACCCAATCATGATGCAGCCCACACGTGTGACTATACCGCTGCTGGGCATGACCTCGAAGTACTCTAGGAAAATTTGGAGACAATCCACGAGACTTCCAAATTCGCATGAGTCACTGTTCAAAAGTTTGCACAAAAGCCTCATCATCTTCACCTTGTTTCTTCTCCCCAAATCTCCCATATTGCTGGGGTGGACCGACTTCCACCACCTCCACTTCCTCCACTCATGGTTGAGGGCGTCCACAAACCGTGGCACACCTCCCAAGAAACTCCCCTGTCGGCGAACAATGCCTGCGGATGTACTATACACAGACTTGGGCACACAAGCGCCTCAGTCCTCTTAACAAGCAAGGTTGAAAGGGCAGCAAGATGGGCGATTCGATCAAGACCTTGCAAGCTCACCATTAGATCTACCCCAACTTCTCACCGCCAAATCTCACCCTCTTGCCTTCCTCCTCTTACGACGACCAACTCGAGCTAGAAGAGCTCAACAATCCACGCCGAAAAAGTCCTCCTCTTGCAGGAACGGAAGATGTACCTTGAAATTATTAACGCTGGCTCGGATTCTTGACCCTCACCCTTGATCAGCAACTCCTCGGCAACAACCTCCTTCCTCTCGTCCGTGAGCACAACCTCCTCTTGCTCTTAGACAACTACCTCTTCTTCCTCAACGGAACCCTTGAAGATGTTAGCACATGTAGCTTCCTCCCAAGAGCTCTCTCCTCCGCTTCTTCCTTTGCACATCAGAGCAACTAAGCTTTCTTCACACATGATTTCTCCATTCAGTTCACAAATCCCTTGCAGACAAAGGCGGGGTGATCTCCTCTCAACTCCTACACGAAATTACTTCCTCCCTCCCCGACTAGACTTACGCAAGCACGCTCACACCCCTCAACACACAACTATCCAAACAGCAATCCCCTCCCCTGCTCCACTCATGTTGCTTGGTCCAGATGAGCTAGGTGAACTCATTCCCTTCCTCTCCTGCAGTAAATTCTCCAACCAAAGTTCTCCAGAAGGGTGTCCTTGCAAAAAGATTCTTCCAGGATGTTCTCCCCAGGTGTGGGATCCCAAGAGGTGAGCTGGGCGTGACTGATCGGCTCGAAGGTGCTTCCTCCTCCGCTTCTTCCTCCTCTTGCTCTTAGACAACTACCTCTTCTTCCTTCCTCCGGAAGTTGTGGATCACCTCCTCCTCAAGGCAAAAGGCAAGGCCCAGCCTCGGAGCTCTTCTCAGATCTCTTGCAAGATCTCTTGACCTCCTATGGTTCCCCTCTCCTCAGACATCCAAGCCTTCCTCAACCTCTCCCATTGTTGTCAGGGAACACGCACACCTTCGGGCACGTGGATCCTTTTCTCTTCAGGACCCCCCTCCACCTCCTTACAAGATCTTCTCCTCCAGCGTCCCCCAAGCAACGGCGCCAAAAATGTGGGAGGAAAACCCGGGGCACTCCGAGATTCCCCTCTAGCGGCCACACTTATCCCACTGTCGTTTCGTGCGTTGGGTTTCGTCCCATGAGACTTGGGTAGTCGATCTTGAGAAATCACACACTGCAGCTACACACTACCTCAGCCTTCTAAACAAGCAAGGCGCCCTCACGCTCCTCTACAGCCTACGCCTGCATCGCTCAGAACTCACCAAACCTCAACCTACACCCACACAATTGTGTTCGTCTTAACAAGGTGTCTATCACGGGCGCCGGGACCCCCGACCCACACCGCAACCGTCCTACTCCTAAGACACTCTTCTCCACAGGGAGCGCCTCTTACTTGCAGTTTGGGATTCGTCCCTTAGGCTCGCCAGGCCTTAGTTTTCCTACACTCTAATCCTCCTCACAACTCTCTCAATCAACAACGCCCTCTTCTTCTCTACTCATCTACCCTTCCTTCCTCCACAATCTCCTACTCTAACACCAATTGCTGGCTCATTAATTCCAACTCGCCTTACGGCTGCTGGGTCCGTCCGGAAATTAACGAGTTCTTCCTTGGGCGGTTGCTATGTGGTTTGTACGGACAGAGAACCTCCAGAGTCTTTTCCAGTCTACCCTCAAGCCGAGAGTTCCTTGAGCATCGCCACACACTCAAAGCAAAACAATTCACACGAACCATTCACAAGGGAGCGTGGCGCCAGAAAGAGCCCTCCACCGACTGGACCGCCTCCCTCCCTCTCTACGGACGCTTGGCTTGCCGCACGAAATTCCTGCACAAAGTGAAGGACTCAGGAGGATGGGAGCGCAAGACACGATAATTTTACTTCACAAGCTCCCTCCTTTTATAGGGAGGTCCTCACATACAGCCTCCCCCTGGCGCGCCCTCCTGGCACTGCCTTACTCCTTATTTTAGTGTATCCTATTGTCAGACTTTAAGTTCTGACATCCAAGCATCTTGGGTAAAATTCTATTCTAGCAAATTCACCTATGTGAGCCTTAATGGCTCCAACATTCCTATCTAGCTAGTCAACACACTCTTGGGTGACAAGCATTAATGCTCCCTCCTCTAAAGAAAAGTCTTCCCAAGTGGCATCTTGTCCCATGTCTTCAAGCTAATTTAAGGACTTCTTATGAATCCCCTTCCTTATCTTGATGCCTATCTTGAGTTTCTTCCTCCAATAAAATAGCCCGGGCTCTCTTAGCCACTGGCTCATCCTCAGCTTCTCCTCTTCCTCTCACTTGTGGAGCAAGTGAGCTCCTTGCTCCTGCACCCATGTTAGGAGGTTGGTCTTCTCCTGGTGATTCTTGCTCCATTCCTGCAAGATCAACCCCTCTTCCTTCTTTCCGCAAGGGCCAAGGTACTCGCCTTGCCAAATCCATGCCTTTGAATCCGCTTCTTCCTCCACAATCTCCTACCATGGTAGGACCTTCCTACCACGGTAGGAGTCCCTCCTACCACGGGAACTCCTCCTACCACGGTAGGAGTTCCTACCGGGTCGTTTCTTCTTCCTTACCCCTTCACAGGGTGATTCTCTCCCAGCCTTCCGCCCACTTGCTTCTCCCAGTGCGAAGTTTCTTCACCTTGCTTGGGACACTCTCCAAGTCTAAGGCTTCGGTTGGACTTGCATGAGGGCCTCCCTATCATCATCATGAGGTCCCAACATTCTCCTTTCAGAAGTCGCAACAACTCGTTAGTGGCCTTGAGCACCTTGTTGTGAAGATGGGCTGCAAATCGTTGTTGTGCCATCTCCAATTCTTCAATCCTCAAGCCATACTCCATGCTCACACTTGCTTTTGTAAGCATCTCGCCCAAGGCCAGCTCACCACGGTCTTGACATGGAGAGCCACATTCTCCGTCCTCTCATTCTGCGGTTGGCGGATCAATCTCTTGTAGGGCATAATCACCAATCGCCTCCCTCACCGCCAACATATGCGCACCACCGCCTCATGACGGCCTTTCTCCTTTGCCATTTCTTCCTCCAACTCCCCTATCCTCCTAGGGAGTTGTGCATTCTCCGCTTGGACTTCTCGTTCCATTTCCAATCTTTGGACAAAATGTGTCCGTTCTTCCAGCTCTTCTTCCTTCAATTCCAGCCTCGTGGATTTCTCCCAGCTCCTTTTCCATGTCACTAATCTTCACACTGTGGCTATGACCCGCTCATGTGCGCCTACTTGCCTTTGCCCTCATTTGCAGAGATTGCTCTCGTCTTGACCTTTCCTCCATTAGCAGCACTTGCTTGTCTTCCGCCTTCTTTTCCCAGCACCATGTGAGCAAGTTGCTCCACCTTCTCCTCTCGAGCTGCCAATTGCTTGGTAAGAGCCTTGTTCTCCGAATATGATTGTTTGCCTGTTGCCTTGTCTCAAGACTCTTTCCAAGTGCTCCACTTGAGCTTCCATCCTCATAACATCCTCCGCCATTGGGTTTCCGCCGCCACCCGCAATTTCCCTTGCTTGGTAGGTCCTTGTCTTCTCCGCCTCCGTCTTCAAGAATTCAACTCTCCTCTGGCGGCTTATCTCTACCTTGCTGAACATCTCCCCTATGCGCAGCATCTCCTCCAACATGTCCAAGTCTCCTTTCTTACCTCCGGGAGACTCAAGGCCTTTGCCTTGCTCATGGGATCTTACATCCCTTGCTTCCCTATGATGAGCTCCCGCTCATCACTTGGTGGGCAACTCCTCCCACCGTGACTCCATCCGCTCGCCCACCTACGGGCCGGTTGCCTTCTTATCTCCCGCTTGGGAGCTTCCAAACCGTGACTTCCTTTCCCTCCTACCGTGGTAGGAGGTGCTCCAAGTGGACTACTTCCCTACCGTGGTAGGACTAATCGCCACCGTAGGTCTTGTCATGAGAGGACGAAAGGGGTCCCAAACCACCGTGGGAACACCTCCCACCCTCGTGATTCACCCATGGTAGGATCTATCCTACCTTCCATCTCCGCATCCTCCGGTCCAAACTTCAAATCCCCTACAACTTCTCCTTGCAAGTCCTCCTGCATCCTCCGGCCTATCTTTCGGAGGATTCCTTCCAATAATGTCCTGAGGGTGCCCTCACCTCCTTTAGCTGCAAAGCACCAAGCACTCGTCCCTCTCCGGTCAGTAAGTACACAATGTTAAAGGGATGCTTGGAATCATCCAACTCCTTACTTGTGAGCAGCCCCTCTACTTCCCACAAATGCACTAGATAAGTGCTAAGATAGCACGGCCGTGGACTATCTTCATCCGACGTTGGGTTTCAGCAACTTTTCCCTTGCTTGGTAGGTGTATGCTTCATACATGATGAGCCCCAATCCGCTTCGCTCCTTGAGTGATCTTCCATAGAAAATGGAGGAAGGTAGTGCTGAAATATGACACCCTTGGATTGCTCACCAAGCCCAAAACAATTCTTGTGAACAATCTCCACTTGGGCTCCAAGATTTGGTCCGTCACCAACCGTTCTTGGACTTAGCCTTCATGCCCCTTGCATAAGGGTAAGGGCTCCCTTGGGAAGATCCGCCGTTGATGCACGCTTGCCTCCGCTCGTTCCTTCCATCAACGTGATTCCGCTATCCTCGCTATCCGGCCGCCATATGCGTATGCTCCTTACAATCCAACACCGTGGATCCGTCCGTGCGTTCTATCGGTAAGGCGGCCAATTCCTCTTCCGTCTGCACGATTAGCAAAACACTCCTCTATCAATTCAAGGTTGGTGTAAGACCAATGTCGCCCATACACCCACTCTAGCTGAATATTCTCCTCTGCTGCCCAAGGTCGAAAGTCGAAAGGTCTCTAGAGGATAGCTGGCCCAGCACGTAAATAAGGGCATGTCAAATTTCCACCCTCGGTGATCCTCCTTAGACCTCTTGCCCGCTCCTGCGCCACCTCCCTTGGTGGACGCTCCTTCCTTGGCTACTACCTCCTTGCCCCTTGGTCATGGTAGGCTTGGTCATGGCCTCCTTGGTTAGTACTTGCAGAAATTGAAGAAAAGTGATGCCTCTGCAATTCCTGCGGCTGACTTCCTATCCTTGCAAACGTTTTCTCCTCCTCTGATTTGCTCTTGCTCACAGCTCAAAGGTCCTTGCCCCTTGCTCTCCTCCTGCAGTCCTTACACCTTGGCGTCCCCAAAACCCCGATTTCTCCTGCAAAGCTCACCAAAATTCCCCAGGACTCTTACACACTGCCAGCAATTTAGGAGCCCTTCCTGCGGTTTCCTAGCAATCTTGCCACGCTCCACCCTCCTAGGCACCCTCACGAGCTTGGCAAGTGTTGGGTTGCCCAACCTTCTTCTCCTTCTCTTCTTCCTCCTCCCCTCTCTCTTGGGCGCGATTTCCGCCTCCTTGTTGAGCGCCCTCCTTCTCCTCCTCAGGATGCGTCGGGCGCGGCTGTATGGGGGCCTTGGGAAGCTTGAGTGTGGCGGCGCCTTCCGTGGAGGCCTCCTCAAGTTTCGAGTTGTGGCCTCCTGCAGCACACCACTTTTATAAGTCACCCAAGGGTTAGAAAAGTAACTACCATTCTATCCTGCCCCTTGGATGTGTGCCACGTCCCCTCTCACCGTTGATGTTAGTTTCCTAATTCCTTATACTAAAATACCATTTCCCTATTTTCTAATTTCTAATTCTGAAAATTAGCCTCTAATTTCTTAATTACCTATTTTGGCCTATTTATCTAGTCCACTAAAAGACTCTATATATAGCAAGCCTATCGCCTAAAACATAAGCTACCTTCCTTAGAACCCATCTCCTACCGTGGTAGGACACCTCCTACCATGGTAGCTTCCCTTTCTCCTACCACGGTAGGAGTCACTCCCACGGTGGATACCTTCCTACCCTCTCCTACTAATCCCACACCGGTAGGTGATCAAAACACTAGGGGTCATTCTCACGGTGGTAGGATCTCTCCTACCCTCGTCTACCATGGTAGGAGTTTCTCCTACGGTGGTAGGACACCTCCTACCACTCAGGTTACCTTTTCTCCTCACCGAGGTCGTTTTGACCCGCTTTCTGCATATCCTCTGCCTTCCCATGGTCCTACAACTCCCGCTCAAAAGGAGCAAAAATTTCCTTGCATGTCTTCACCAAACCATTCTAGCAAAAGAGTGGGCTGTTTGCAACTCATTTAAGCTAGTTGCCCAAACTTTTGACACCATAACTTGGGAGAGGCTGCACTTCTTCACGAGGAAGACTATGTGACAAGCTCAAGTCAACTCAAAAGAAATTGTGCAGATGTTAGTGAAGAGAATCTACGTCCTTTAATCAAGGATGGCGGTGGATGAGGTATCATTTACTTCACAAGATTGAAGGCGAGGAAGAGCATTCCTTCATGGATTCCCTGGAGTGGGATTCCAAGACTTGGCTGCTTTAAGGCAGAATTTCATGCGTTGGGAGGCTCACACCTTGTTCCATGCAAGGGCGGACTCCTTGTAAGAGTCATGGAAGAGGCCCATGATTGTGGGCTGTTACAAGATTGAGGGCTAGCAACAGATCATGCTTTATGTGGAGGAAAAGGGCTTGAGGCTTAGCGCACACTATCCCACGTAAAAGTGGGTTTTTTCATGAGACTTGTGTGGTGGGTTGACAATCGCCAGAGGGCACTATACCCTTCTAAACAAGCAAGGCGCCCTCTTCTTCCTCCTCCTCTTCCTCTATTCACCACGCCTCAAGCACAAAATTAGTGTGGTGTGAGATCACGGGCGGTGGGAACCACACCGCAACCGTCCCTACTCCTAAGACCATCTCTCCATGTGTGGAGTGCCACTGCAGTTGGGATTCGAGGTGGCCCGTGTGGTTATAACAAAAATACCATCTCCTCCTTCCTGCCCCAACTAGTTTAGCCCATTCCAGGAGCTGTCTGGGTACACACCAAAAGCTTCCTTGGCATGGTGTGCATCGTGAGAACCTGTGGAGTCTTTCCCTGAGGACCCTCAAGCCGAGAGTTCCTTGAGCATCGCCACACACTCAAAGCAAACATTCACAACTCCTCCCCGGGGAGTCTGGTTGCGATGAGCCTCCATAAGCACTCCGCCAATTCCTCTTGAGGATTTCACTAAAGACGCTTGGCGCTTCCAACTCGGAGCTCGCGAAGAATGTGGGACTTTGAGCTCTTGAGGAGGTCCTCACATCAACCTCCCGCTAGTAAGCCACCTCCCTAAGGAGCAAGTCGAGATCTTGTGGGAGGAAAACCCCGGGCACTCCGAGATGCACCTCTAGCGGCCACACTTATCCCACTGCTGCCAGACGCTTGGGTTTCGTCCCATGAGACTTGGGGAACGAATCTTGAGAAATCCGTCACTACCGCACTACACACTACCTCAGCCTTCTAAACAAGGCGCCTCTCACGCTCCTCTACGGCTATCCGCCGCTTCAGAACTCACCAAACCTCAACCTACAACGACACCACACAATTGCAGTTACGTCTTAGAGAAGTGTCTATCACGGGCGCCTGTGGACCCCGACCCACACCGCAACCGTCCCTACTCCTAAGACACTCTTCTCCACACGTGAGCGCCTCTTACTTGCGATTTGGGATTCGTCCCTTAGGCTCACTGGCCTCCGCTTTTCCTACACTAATCCTCCTCACAACTCTCTCAATCAACAACGCCTCTTCTTCTCTACTCATCTACCCCTTCCTTCCTCCACAATCTCCTACTCTAACACCAATTGCTGGCTCATTAATTCCAACTCGCCTTACGGCACAATCTGGGTCCGTCCGGAAATTAACGAGTTCTTCCTTGGGCCGGTTGCTATGTGGTTTGTACCAGACAGCGAGAACCTCCAGGGAGTCTTTCCCTGCAGTCTACCCTCAAGCCGAGAGTTCCTTGAGCATCGCCACACACTCAAAGCAAAACAATTCACACAGCAACCATTCACAAGGGGAGCTAGCGGCGCAAAGAGCAAGCCCTCCGCCCGACTCCGACCGCCGCTTCTCCTCTCCTCTGCGTTGGCTTGCGACGAAATTCACACAAAGTGAAGGACTCGGGAGGATGGGAGCACGATAATTTTACTTCACAAGCTCCTCCTTTTATAGGGAGGTCCTCACATGCCTCCTCAGCGCCCTCCTGCACCGCCTTACTCCTTATTTTAGTGTATCCTCACGATTTTAAGTTCGACATCCAAGCATCTTGGGTAAAATTCTATTCTAGCAAATTCACCTATGTGAGCCTTAATGGCTCCCCAACATTCCTATCTAGCTAGTCAACACACTCTCTGACAAGCATTAATGCCTCCTCCTCTAAAGAAAAGTCTTCCCAAGTGGCATCTTGCCCCATGTCTTCAAGCTAATTTAAGGACTTCTTATGAATCCCTTCCTTATCTTGATGCCTATCTTGAGTTCCTTCCTCCAATAAAATAGCCCGGCTCTCTTAGCCACCGGCTCATCCTCGCCTTCTCCTCTTCCTCACTTGTGGAGCAAGTGAGCTCTCGCACCCATGTTAGGAGGTTGGTCTTCTCCTTGTGATTCTTGCTCCATTCCCCGCAAGATCAACCCCTCTTCCTTCTTTCTGCAAGGGCCAAGGTACTCGCCTCCTTGCCGTCAAATCCATGCTAGCACCTTTGAATCCGCTTCTTCCGGCCCTCCTACCATGGTAGGACCTTCTCACCACGGAGTCCTCCTACCACGGTAGTCCTCCTACCACGGTAGGAGTTCCTACCGGTGTTTCTTCTTCCTTACCTGGGTGATTCTCCACTGCAGCTTCTCCCCTCACCCCTCCACAGTGGAAGTCTTCACCCCTTGCTTGGGACACTCTCCAAGTCTAAGGCTTCCGGTTGGACTTGCATGAGGGCCTCCCCTATCATCGTCATGAGGTCCCAACATCCTCCTCTCAAGAAGTCGCAACAACTCTCGTTAGTGGCCTTGAGCACCTTGTTGTGAAGATGGGCTGCAAATCGTTGTTGTGCCATCTCCAATTCTTCGTAATCCTCAAGCCATACTCCATGCTCACACTTGCTTTTGTAAGCATCTCGCCCAAGGCGCTCACTCAGCCTTGACATGGAGAGCCACATTCTCCGTCCTCTCATCTTGGCGGATCAATCTCTTGTAGGGCATAATCACCAAATCTCGCCTCCTCACCGCCAACATATGCAACCGCCTCATGACGGCCTTTCTCCTTTGCCATTTCTTCCTCCAACTCCCCTATCCTCCTAGGGAGTTGTGCATTCCGTTCTGGACTTCTCGTTCCATTTCCAATCTTTGGACAAAATGTGTCCGTTCCAGCTCTTCTTCCTTCAATTCCAGCCTCCGGATTTCTCCCAGCTCCTTTTCCATGTCACTAATCTTCATTGTGGCTATGACCCGCTCATGTGCGCCTACTTGCCTTTTGGCCTCATTTGCAGAGATTGCTCTCGTCTTGACCTTTCCTCCATTAGCAGCACTTGCTTGTCTTCCTTCTTTTCCATGCGCACCATGTGAGCAAGTTGCTCCACCTTCTCCTCTCGAGCCAATTGCTTGGTAAGAGCCTTGTTCTCCGAATATGATGGTTTGCCTCCTGCCGCCTTGTTTCAAGACTCTTTTCCAAGTGCTCCACTTGAGCTTCCATCCTCATAACATCCTCCCCGCCTGGGTTTCCGCCGCCTACCCGCAATTTCCCTTGCTTGGTAGGTCCTTGTCTTCCGCCTCCGTCTTCAAGAATTCAACTCCTCCTCTTGGCGGCTCCTATCTACCTTGCTGAACATCTCCCCATGACATCTCCTCCAACATGTCCAAGTCTCCTTTCTTACCTCCGGAGACTCAAGGCCTTTGCCTTGCTCATGGGATCTTACATCCCTTGCTTCCCTATGATGAGCTCCCCGCCATCACTTGGGGCAACTCCCACCGTGACTCCATCCGCTCGCCCACCTAACGGGCCGGTTGCCTTCTTATCTCCCTCTTGGGAGCTTCCAAACCGTGACTTCCTTTCCTCCTACCGTGGTAGGAGGTGCTCCTACCGTAGACTACTTCCTACCGTGGTAGGACTAATTCCCGCCACCGTAGTCTTGTCATGAGAGGAGGGGTCCCAAACCACCGTGGAACACCTCCCACCCTCGCGGGATTCCCGCCATGGTAGGATCTATCCTACCTTCCATCTCCGCATCCTCCGCGGTCCAAACTTCAAATCCTACAACTTCTCCTTGCAAGTCCTCCGCACATCCTCCGCCTATCTTTTGAGGGATTCCTTCCGGCAATAATGTCCTGTGGTGCGGCACCTCCTTTAGCAAAGCACCAAGCACTCCTGTCCCTCTCCCGGCCGTAAGTAATGTTAAAGGGATGCTTGGAATCATCCAACTCCTTACTTGTGAGTAGCCCTCTACTTCCCACAAATGCACTAGATAAGTGCTAAGATAGCTTGACCGCCTTCATCCGACGCGTTGGGTTTCGAACTTCCCGGTGGTAGGTGTATGCTTCATACATGATGAGCCCCAATCCGGCTTCGCTCCTTGAGTGATCTTCCATAGAAAATGGAGGAAGGTAGTGCTGAAATATGACACCCTTGGATTGCTCACCAAGCCCAAAACAATTCTTGTGAACAATCTCCACTTGGGCTCCAAGATTTGGTCCGTCGCCAACCGTTCTGGACTTAGCCTTCATGCCCCTTGCATAAGTGTAAGGGCTCCCTTGGGAAGATCCGCCGTTGATGCACGCTTGCCTCCACTCGTTCCTTCCATCAACGTGATTCCGCTATCCTCGCTATCCGCCGCCATATACGCGTATGCTCCACCCCAACACCGTGGATCCGTATGCTATCCGTGTGCCAATTCCTCTTCCGTCTGCTGATTAGCAAAACACTCTCTATCAATTCAAGGTTGGTGTAAGACCACGCCATACACCCACTCTAGCTGAATATTCTCCTCGCTGCCCAAGGTCAAAAGTCAAGGTCTCTAGAGGATGCGCATAGCACGAAAGGGCATGTCAAATTTCCACCTCTCTGATCCTCCGCCTTAGACCTTCTTGCCTCGCGCCACCTCCCTTGGTGGACGCTCCTTCCTTGGCTACTACCTCCTTGCTTGGTCATGGTAGGCTTGGTCATGGCCTCCTTGGTTAGCACGTAAATTGAAGAAAAGTGATGCCTCTCCTGCACCCTGCGACCTCCTCCTTCCTCCTCGGTGATTTGCTCTTGCTCACAGCTCAAAGGTCCTTGCCTTGCTCTCTAGCCTCTTACACCTTGGCGAAACCGATCGCAAGAGAAAGCTCATTTCAGGACTCTTACACTTGCAATTTAGGAGCCCTTCCTGCACGGTTTCCTAGCAATCTTGCCACGCTCCACCCTCCTAGGCACCCTCACGAGCTTGGCAAGTGTTGGGTTGCGCCCAACCTTCTTCTCTTTTCCTCCTTCCTCTCTCTTGGGCGCTCTCGCCTTGCCGAGCTTGCGCCTCCTTCTCCTCCTCAGCAGGGCGCGTACGCGTTGCTGTATGGGGCCTTGGGCAGCTTGAGGTGGCGCCTTCCGTGAGGCCGCCTCAAGTTTCGAGTTGTGGCCTCCCAGCAGCCCACTTTTATAAGTCACCCAAGGGTTAGAAAAAGTAACTACCATTCTATCCTGCCCTTGGATGTGTGCCACGTGGCCCCTTTCTCACCGTTGATGTTAGTTTCCTAATTCCCTTATACTAAAATACCATTTTCCCCTATTTTTCTAATTTCTAATTACTGAAAATTAGCCTCTAATTTCTTAATTACCTATTTTGGCCTATTTATCTAGTCCACTAAAAGACTCTATATATAGCAAGCCTATCCTGCCTAAAACATAAGCTACTTCCTTAGAACTATCTCATCACATCCTACCTCATCTCGTGTTAGGACATCCTCCTACCATGGTAGGCGTTTTCCTTCTCCTACCACGGAGTTACTCCCACGGCGGTAGGATACCTTCCTACCCTCTCCTACCATGGTAGGAATTCCTACACCGGTAGGTGATCAAAACACTAGCAGGTCATTCTCCCACGGTGGTAGGATCTCTCCCACCGCTCACCATGGTAGGAGTTTCTCCTACGGTAGGACACCTCCTACCACTCATGTAGGTTACCTTTTCTCCTCACCAGAGTCGCTTTTGACCCGTTTCTTTTCCTGCATATCCTCTGCCTTCCCGACATGGTCCTACAACCCCGCTCAAAAGGAGCAAAAATTTCCTTGCATGTCTTCACCAAACCATTTCTAGCAAAGAGTGTGGGCCCGCTTTCAAAACGAACTCATTTAAGCTTGTTGCCCAAACTTTCATGCTCCATCTAATATCTAGTTCATCCACGATCCAGGTAAACGTATTCTAGCAACTTCACCTGAGATCATTCTTAAAGGATGTCATGCTACATCACCTATCCTTCCCATTCTCCAAAGCTCACTTATGGTCCTTGACAAGATATGGGGAGGGGACAGGAGCAAAAAGAGGGCGAGGGAGCCAACCCGTAGGAGACGCGTCACCACCCCAGCAAGATCTTCCTAGCTTGTGGGGCAAGTACCATTCTGCCCCTTTCTTCCTGCTCTGTGGGTGGCGCCCCGATTCCCTTCACCCTCGAAGCGCCGCCCCTTCCACAGTGCCTGCGCCCATCTTCAGCCTCACCGCGCCTCCTTTCTAAAGCACCTACCGCGGTAGTCCCATGATCTACCGAGGTAGAGGCCACGCACCACATGGTAGGCGTTTTCCCTTTCTCCTACCATGGTAGGAGTTTCTCCTCCTTCCTTCTTCGTGAATGAGGGCTTCCCCGGCCGGAATCTCCATTGCTCTTTTGCCTCTTGTTTGATTTGTCATGCTATCATAGAGCATCTTCAAAGATCCATCCATTCGCCGAACCATGCGTGTCTCCTTCTCCTACCATGGTAGGAGTTTCTCCTACCCTCTCCTACCACGGTGGTAGGATCTCTCCTACCATGGTAGGAGTTTCTCCTACCCTCTCCTACCCTCTCCTACCATGGTAGGAGTTTCTCCTACCCTCTCCTACCATGGTAGGAGTTTCTCCTACCCTCTCCTACCCTCTCCTCCTCACAGGGTGCCGCGACCCGGCTCTTCCATCTTCCCAGGCCTGTGCTGAGCTCAGACCTACGCCCGAGGGTCCTGCTCACCACGTAGCTGTCCCAGACTACCGGGAGCATTTGCTACCACGGTGGTAGGATCTCTCCTACCATGGTAGGAGTTTCTCCTACCATGGTAGTGACCCCTTCAGGGTGGGCTGCCCACCCACCTTGCTCTCAGCGCCCATCTTCTTCCCTCGGGCGCCCGCTTCTAGTCTCCTGAACATCCTCCTTCGCTTCCCGGGACTCCTGGAGTCAAATGTATCGCTCCGTGGCTCCATGCATCCCCGTTGAGTTCGTCGCCTTGGGCTGGCTCTTCCATAGTAGCGGCATCTTGGGGGACATCATTCGCGAGGACCCTCAAAGTCCCTCCCTCTCTTGAGTCCATGCCGCAAGAATTCCTGCGTTATTGGCCTTCTCCTACCCTCTCCTACCATGGTAGGAGTTTCTCCTACCATGGTAGGAGTTTCTCCTACCATGGTAGGAGTTTCTCCTACCATGGTAGGAGTTTCTCCTACCCTCTCCTACCATGGTAGGAGTTTCTCCTACCATGGTAGGAGTTTCTCCTACCCTCTCCTACCATGGTAGGAGTTTCTCCTACCCTCTCCTCCCTTGCAAATCCTGCCTGGGTGCCTCACAGCACTTTCCTTCAAGGGCATAATGGGGCACTAATCGGTGTCTCGGCTTCCTCTGCCTTGCATCCCGAGGTACCCACCTTCTTGTGGTGCTCCTCCATCTGGGACCTCCTCCGCTCCAAGTCCGCTAAAGGCGCGAATGCCGGTCGGGCAAGTCTCTCCCTCTCCTCCCCTTGAGCAACCTTCTCGCCTCCGGCTCTTGCACTGCGGTCTTGAAAGCCTAATCGCCTTCTCTCCAAATTGAGCCGAGGTCTTCCGTAATTCCTCTTCCTGTCCCTGAATTTTGGTTGCTTTGAGTACCATCACCTCGCTCCTGCAGTTCCAAGGGTGGGATTGGACCGCCCGCTTCTCTCTCCTAGAGCCTCGCCTTGCTTCTTGCCTCCTATTCTAGTTGGGCAAAAATGCTCCTCTGCCTTTGCCTCCATGTCCATCCCCATTAGAGTTTGTTGCCGATTCGCTCTTGCCCGTCATGAGACTACCTTCCTCAAGACCTTCTCCAGCTCGCCCTCTGGTCTGAGGTCCTTAAAGCTTCTCCTGACCTCTTCTCCAAGTGCAGGCACGCCTGTCTATACACGCTTGGAATTCCATGGCCTCCAGCCCAACCACGATCTGGTCCCTCACTCTGTTGCTCACGTCATCTCCACAGGCCTTGTTTGCCCGAATTTCCTCCCTGCATGCCCAATCATAGGGGAAGTTTGTTATCGCCCTAGCCCCTTAGATCAATCCTTGGCCTGAGTACCTCCACAGGGAGGCTCGGCAAATCTCCTAAGGGTCTTCCTCAAGTGCCCCCAGGCATGAAGGCCTCTCAAGTTTGGCTAAGGTGGATAATTTCCATGCCTTCAAGCATTCCTCGGGCCATCCTTCTTGGTCAGTAGAGCCCTGTGCCGCCCATCCAGTCTCTTCCACCCAAGGCCACGGCGATGGCGGCCTAAAGCGCCGCCCAGCATGGTGCCTTGCTGCCCTCCTCATCCACGCAGTATTGGCTTGAGCTTCTCCAGCCTTGGTGGATGTGGGCCTCCATACATGAATAGTCCCCAATCAAGTTTTTGGCTTGGCTCCTCGCGAAATTCTTCCACAAGAATTGAAAGAATTGGTCTTTGAAATAAAGATGCTGTTAGTAATTCTACCAATCCCAACACAATCTTAGCAAAGAACCTCCCACTTGACTCCTTGATGCTGTCAAAATCTTCCAACCATGCTCTTGGCATTAGGCTTCTTATCTCCCCATCCATCATGTCGAGGACCTCCTGTGGAATTTCCGAAATGAAAATT
>VJWM01000325.1:0-69317 GCA_010909165.1 Anthoceros angustus | reverse complement strand
GACAGGCACGTTTACCGTGCCGCTGTCGGCTAAAACCGGCTGCCCGTCCATGGTCACCAGCCGGCCAGTTCCATCCAGGCTAAATGACCCGTCTCGGGTGTAGCGTTCTCCTGAGATGTTTGCACCACGAAATAGGCGTTGCCTTTGATTGCCAGATCGAGAGGATTTCCGTCGTCCGTATCGCCCCGGCTGACGTGTTCGTAAAGGCAAACGCCGCATCCACCAGAGAGAGGACGCTCAGGTTTAATTCCGATCTCCTCCCCTTTTCAGGCTTCAAATATTCATGAAACGAAATTTGCTGAGCGCGAAAACCGGTAGTTTCGACGTTCGCAACGTTGTTTGCGGCAACATCGAGCCTGCGCCTGAGGGCCATCAAGCGCGAGAGATGGATGAGTGTAGTTTCGCTCACTGCTGTCCCTTCGTTTCACCTTTCCTTTAGGGACGGTGTGGTCAAGTGAGGTTTCTCCCGTGGGAGTACCCCTGCCCCGTCCTCACTATCTTTACCATCCGTGGGAGCACACACAAGGATAGCAAAATTGGAGAGATTGGAGAGTAATCTATCGTGCTAAGAGAGTGGAGAGCAAAGAGGTGGTGGTTTGGGTGAGACAGGCAGAGCCTCTCGATACCGCCTCCCTCAACGCACCACTAAGAGGTGGCCTTGGCCCCTTCAATCTCCTCCAAAGAACTTCTCCACCTTGCTCGCCTTTTGACGCCCGTAGCCTTCGCAAGCTCACCCCCGAGCGCCACACAATCGCCTCCGCCGAGCACCTCCACTGCCTTTGGATCCTCCGAACTCCTTTCCAAAGAATCGCCATGCCCCGCCTAGCTCCTGGCGATGCCACGCTTCCTCGACGCCTGTGTTCAAGGCCTCTCCAAGGCCAATCGATCAAGACGCCTGCCACTTCCTTCTTCGAGCGCAACTCCACTTACTCCCCGCCACCGCCTGTTTCTCACCAAAGACGCCTCAAAACCCTGGCTAACCAGGATTTGCAGGTACATGCAAATCCGCCTTTAATGGCGCCTCCCCGATGGCCGCCACGTGTCCGGCTCAAAACTCCTCGTAGCCATTTTCCATCTACAACTTAACTAGCCCTTTTGGCATATATAGCCATGCGTAACCTAAATAATTCAAGGCCAAGGAACTTCCTATCCTCGAATATTCCTACTCCCATGGTCCAAGGAACTTCTCGAACCTATCATGCCTATATATGCTTCTATCTACCCATACTTTCTACCCGATCGAACCTCCTACGGCACGCCGATCTGCTTAAGTCCCGAACTCCTGACGTCCTACCATCTTCCCACTGCTTCTATCGACCTACCTACTACCGCCTCAGAACCATATTCATCCTTCGCGCTACCTCCCCGCCTTGGGTGACCAAAATTCTTCGCTCCACAATCGATTTCACCCAATATCATTGAACTGCTGAGTTCCAAGTTGCGCAAAATCTACAATTTGTTGTGCACTTGCTTGGGAACTTGGTGCGAGCGAGATTATGGCGCATCGTGATGCTACGGCTCAGCTTTTGGACCCAAGTCGCAGCAATGGGGGCCCGATATGGACGCAACATTGTGGGAGAACCTCCGACGACGCCAGGGCGGGCGTGTTGTCCTCTCCGTGCAAGCGCTTCGCCGAGCATGCGCGGCGGGTACACGTACATGAGGTCGCCTTTTCTTGGAGGAGCATTCGCAAAATTTGATGATCGGATGTGGAGCCAGTCCCTACGGTGTGCGTTGTGGAGCGCCTGAAGAGAGGCCTAGGAGCTCAAGGGCCGTGAGATGGATTTGTCCTTCCTTCCACGGAGGTATTGCGATTTGTTTTGGCGCCGCGATCCGAGCTTGAGGCGGAGTGCCTTGTGGGGTCCCGACACCACGCTCGCAGCAGCCAGGTGACGGCTACATTGTTGTCCGAGACAGTCCGCGGATGGGGAGGATCCCATGGTACCACCGGACTCTTGCATTTTCAATCCGGTGACCAAGACGCATGTGGAGTCGGAATCTGAGCCGGTTGGCCACCGACCGGGGTGTGCAAGTAGCAAGCGCGACGGGTTCAAGGTGTTTGTACTTCACCACGTTAGTGGCGGTGAAGTTCGAGCCTCCATACCGCCGACGCAGATGGATGAGCAGGACGCGACTTCAACTCGTCGCGTGTGGACTTTGAGGTTACGGCAGCGGGAGCCGCCACCAAATCCTGCAATCGACAACACCATTTACGAGGTGGATCGTTGTGGAAGGCTCTCGGCTTATTACCTAGATGTCGCGCAAGGCGGCATCCATGCAAATGTGCTCATCAATGATGACACTGAGGGAGTCCGGTCATTCAAGTGGTTTTAATAGTCGCGTAAGGGCCGTGCACGGTTGTGTGAGCACCGTGGAACTCTCTACCTGCTCACACCATTAACGGGGCTTGAGATCCGGAAGGACAGAGCCCGGATCGGGCCCGACGTTTGTGTCTCAAGGCTCAAGCCGAGCGATACCATCCGGTGGTCAAACCTGGACATTGAGGGGTGAAAGTGGTGGGTGACATGATGTGCATACGAATTAAGGTGAGGCACCTCGTGGACGAAGCCCGCAAGCCAAACCTAGTGATGAGTCGGGATTTGTTGGGGTACCACGAGAAGAAGAGTGGCTTTGCTTTCACGTTGTGGAAGGCTTTTGGATCTCGAGGAAAGTGACATCTTGGGCAAGAAGCGATCGCCAACCAGCCTTTGTCTTTGAATTTTCAATTCCGACTTTGAATAAGAGTACTAGTGGATGTATGTACATACATATATGCGTGTTCAAGTGTTGTGAACTTCTCTCCAACATCCATTAGGTTGTCTTAGTCCAATTCCTCTATGAAATTCTTGGTTTTAATAATATCAAATTGTGCCAAAGTCCACAACAAAAGCTCTTAATAATATGTCCAACCTACGGACTACAGCACTATAGGTTGTAATACATTATACATATATAAAATACCAGCGTGATCAATGTTGTGTCAATTTTGTAGGGATGGCGTTATAGAATGTTAATTATAACCCGTGAGCACTAGGGAACCATGATCGCTCACAACACTCGGCTCTATCCGATCGAACATACGATGAAATCTTGCAAGGCACACGATCTCACAGTGCAGTGTAATACATTATATCCATATATATATAAACTACCAACGTGGTGGTGGTTCGAATTTTGTAGAGATGGCGTTATAGAATGTTAACCCCGAGCCTTTGACGAACCATGACCGCTAACAACTTGGGACTATCCAATCGAACATACGATGATTGCAAGGCATACGATCTCATGGGCCAAGAACATGATATCGCTTTGATGCCAAGCAAACTTCAATTCTTGCTAGGTCATGCGACTGGCGGGCATATGTTTGATTACCTTCGATTTTTGCCGGCGCCGATCCGATCAACCGGAGCTGGATGCGGCTCGTGCACCCCATCCACTGTGGAGCTCCACCTCGGTGAAGGACCAAAAGAAAAAGTGAACAATTTGTCGTGTGAGATCGCGATCGATCCCAAGCCATCCTTGTCGAGCTACCGAGTTGAGAGCTGAATCTTTAATGCTGCCCTTCAAACCGTGTGCATTTGTCGTTGTCTTTGGAATGCGTGCCTATTAACTTTTGTTGCCAATGGGGTGTGGGACATGTGTGCAAGATCCGCGAGTTGAAAGAAGCGCGTTTTATTAGCATGGCCACAAAAGGATGTCGAACGTGGAATGCCCTTGGATCCGGTCTTGCAAAATGTGGTGAGTGAAACATCACGCCACGTTTTGACAAGTCGAGGCACAAGGATGTGGTGAAAGGGAATGCCTAAGGATCTAGCTCTTGTCGAGTAGGTTGCATATGCTTACGATGCTAAGGGAAGATGCTTAGGATGCTAAGGATGGATGATTAGGATGCTAAGGACACATGCTTAGGATGCTAAGGCGAGATAGGCCGAGGATGGTAAGGGCGGTGGCTCCCTCCCACAAAGCCAACATTATCCGAACCAAATTGTAAAGTTTCAAACATGAAAGACAAATCAAAAGTAGTTTGAGTTATTTGAGTAGTGAATACATTATATAATATTAAAAATAAATTAGAGTGATTGAAGAAATTCTTTGTCACTTTAAATAATTTTCAATAATAAATCATGATTAATGATCCTTGATTATTTAATTATAGTTTGAATTTTGAAACCCGACATGCTCACATGTCCTAGTGCCATAGGGTGACATGAGTATGCAAAAGAGTGTGTCATAAGGTGCAACGCCGAAATAGTGTGTTACTGGTGTGGTAGGGAGTGGCAGCCCATAAATAAATGAACCTGAATTAATTAGTATGGCTGGTGGTTCAAGGATCCCGGACCTAAAAATTCTTATCACGACTTCGAAAAAACAACGAACGGTCACACATTATGTAACATATTGGTGTGGTTTGAATAAAGTTGACCCCTCAAACTTCCAATCAAAGGAATTTCTATTTAAAGGGTAAAATTAGAAGGGATGGATAATATACTATTTTAAAATTAGATAATGTATTTATTAAAACATATTTCTTTAATTAATAAATTTGCTCCTAAACTTTCCTTGAATTGTGTTTACTTCTTCCTTGCCCATGACCTTAGGTAATGTTACTTTTTAGAAGCATCTATTCCTTGACCAAGATCCTTGAATAATATATAGTTCTAAAATATCCTACTTTAACCACGTACTTAAAATAGTAGTATTTAACAGGCTCTAACCTATATATTGAGATTGTGCTCCTTTGGTATTGACTTAGAGGCTCGGCCCTTGGTGTTCCTCGTTGATTGGGGAGAAGAATAGCTTTAAACACGGCGACCCAATTGTTGCGGCTAAAAGGGAGAGAACTTGGCGGGTAGGGAGATGGAGGAGGCGATGTTGTGGCTGGGTGTTTTGGACCTAGGTTTCAAGCATAGTGATTTGTCCATGGATGAAGCACCGTGGGAGAAACTTCTTGATGATGTCTTGGAGCATACTGGGAATGAGGGGCAGGCAGGTGCAGTAGTGTGTAGTGTAGGGCGTCGTCCCTTGGGCAAAGGGCTATCGGAGATGGACTTGTCCTTCCTTCCAGTGAGGTACCGCAATGCGTTTCGCGCCGATATGAGCCCCGGCGTTGATGACTCGATGGTGTACCGCCCAATTCACCATTTGCAGCAGCTACACGTGATGGCTACGTTGTTGTTGCTGAGTCGGTTCGAGGTGGGGAATGTGATGGCACTGCATTTGTGCGTTTTCAGTCCTTTGACAAAGACTTACACAGAGTTGCCAGTGTTCCATTTGGGCCCATGGCCATAGCTTGAGCCATGCATGCCTGCGTTACTTCCTCGGGGCCGGCGCCCATGCGACCCATATCGATATCTTGGTCTAGGCATTCCTCCGCCCATGGGCCATGCATGCAGGTTTGCTGGGCATGCATCCCATATGGTCTAGACATGCTTGGGTTCCTTGGGCCACACACGCCTTCTTCTTTCCGTATGGGCCCTTGCATCCCGTATATTTCTACAGGCGTGACTCAGTTCTATGGGCAACTCCCTCGGATGCAAAATATTCGTCGTCTACTGGAATGTGCGGTAGCAGAGAAGGCGGGTTCAAGGTGTTTTTACTTACCCACTATAGTTACCACGAGGTTCGAGCCTCAGACATACTGGGTGAAGATATGGAACATATGCGGGGCGTGGTCAAAGGTCAAGTGTGCTCTTCAACCTAATAATGAACACCGACAAGATCCGCTTAGACCTAGTCACGTGTTTTGGCGTACCACATTGTCTCTATGGAAGAAGGATGGATGCATGCTCTTGGCGTAGGTACCGAGCGAGGAGGTCCATCGACCATGACGCTCCTTGAATTGGTCCGAATTTCCATGCCTGAATTTTGGCACTCGGCCATGGTTTTACGATCCAACACGCCTCACGCCATGGTTTAAGCTTGGACGCCCCTCGGAGGAGCTTGGGTTCAACACCAAAGGTCCACGCGAGCGTGGGCCATCATGTGTTGCCATGGTCATGTGTGAGCACCGTGGAGAAACTTCTTGATGATGTCTTGGAGCATCCGGGAATGAGGCGGGCAGTGAGTGTGTAGTGTAGGCGCGTCCTTGGGCAAAGGGCTATCGGAGATGGATTTGTCCTTCCTTCCGGAGGTACTAATGCGTTCGCCGGACGATATGAGCCCGACGTTGATGACTCGATGGTGTACGGCCCAATTCACCATTTGCGGCATACACGTGATGGCTACGCTTGTTTATTCGAGTCGGGGAAATGTGATGGCACCGTGATTTTGAGTTTTGACAAAGACTTACACAGAGTTGCAGTGTTTTGGGCCCATGGCCGGCCTTGAGCCATGCATGCTGCGTTACTTCCTCGGGGCGCGCCCATGCGACCCATATCGATATCTTGGTCTAGGCATTCCTCCGCCCATGGCCATGCATGCCTGGTTTTCTCACATGTGCATCCTATGGTCTAGACATGCTTGGTTCCATGGCCACACCGCCTTCTTCTTCCGATGGGCCCTTGCATCCCGTGATATTTTCACAGCGTGACTGGTTCTATGGGCAACTCCCTCGGATGCAAAATATTCCGTCTACTGGAATGTGCGGTAGCAGAGAAGGCGGGTTCAGGTGTTTTACTTACCACTATAGTTACCACGAGTTCGAGCCTCAGACATACTGGGTGAAGATATGGAACATATGCGGGGCGTGGTCAAAGGTCGCGAAGTGTGCTCTTCAACCTAACAATGAACACCCGACAAGATCCGCTAGACCTAGTCCTGTGTTTTGACGACCACATTGTCTCTATGGAAGAAGGATGGATGCATGCTCTTGACGTAGGTACCGAGCGAGGAGGTCCATCGACCATGACGTCCTTGAATTGGTCTGAATTTCCATGCCTGAATTTTGGCAATCGGCCATGGTTTTACGATCCAACACGCCTCACGCCATGGTTTAAGCTTGGACGCCCCTCGGAGGAGCTTGGGTTCAACACCAAAGGTCCACGGCGAGCGTGGCGTCATCATGTGTTGCCATGGTCATGCCTGTGTGAGCACCGTGGAACTTTATACACGGTTCTAACAGTTGGCATGGCGGTGGAGATCTGGAAGCTGGAGGACGTAGAATTCTTCCTCGTTGGAGCAGTCATGGTGCCTGTGTGTGAGCCACCGATTGCGAGGCTTTCGATGACACAACAAGATTTCCGCAATGATATCGTGGGGGTGGATGTCGCAGGTGACATGATTTGCATAGCGCTCAGGCCGAGGGACAAATCTGAAGAGTCAAAAGAAATGTTGAAAGAGTGGTTGTGCTATCACATTTTGGAAGATTCTTGGGAGTTGCACAAAGTGGTGTCCAACATAGGAAACGCCCCGGCTTTTATGTTTGAACTTCGACCTCATATACTCTTGCGTTCGGAATAATCCTTCCAAGTTGAGGACTTTGTAATGATAATCTAGCATGAGCCTTCAAATTGAGGATTTTGTAATGAAAGATGTTTAATGCCCAAGTACTCCCAAAGGCTACGTGCCTTGGGCGCCAGCATGCTGGCGCCCAAGGTTCATGGCCTTTGGCAATGACTGTTGGACGTCGGACAAACGCCCTTCTTCTGCTGAGAAACTACCTGAACCGTAATAGCTTCTTCGAACTGCTCAACGGCGATCAGACACCCTAGGTAGTGGCTAAGAAACCACCTGAACCGTGATGGCTTCTCCGGATTGGCTATAAAAAACAAGGAGCATGGGGGAGCATAAGGGCATGAAGAAAAAGAAGAAGAAGAAGAATGAGGGCATGAGAGCGCCGGCATGCCCGGCGCCCTCATTTGCATATATAGTTTGTGCTTCCTCGATATGGAGGAAAGTTAATAAAGTGGTAAAACTTGGGAAGTAGAAATAAGAGGTCTCGTCTGTTTTAAAGGCGCATGATGCCGACGCCGACGCCTTTAAAGGTAACTTTTCCTATTGTGTAGGAATGCAATTAATATGGATAAAGGTAACTTTTTCCTATTGTGTAGAAGAAGAAGAAGAATTTTATTTAAGTCCACTAAGGACGGATTTCCGTCATGGGACTTGGTACTTAATAACTTGTACCATGGTGTGCCTAAGCTACTTGCACCAAGGGCATCCACTCCCTTTAGGCACCCCATCTAAGTACCGATCCAAGCTCAAGATGCTTAATCACGGCGTGTAGGGAACAGGTAATATGGATTGAAATGAGAGCATAGTTTGTGTTGTAAAAGTGATAGATAATTGGTTTGGTTTAAAATTCTCTTATTCTAATAATTCGTAGTCTTGAGCTCAAAATCATGGAAATTATTTTCAAATTTCAACGCTTTTCTAAGCATTTGTTTGAAATTACCCATGCCCTAATATTCATGATCGCAAATTTTACTTGTAATCGAACGGTGAAGAGAGACATGACACGCCAAGTTTCTTCCCTATTCTCAAGCCTGTAGGCCGCAACTATCTTTCACAGTCATAGCAATTGAATACGTTTTGTGTGTTGGACACCATCTTTGTGAGCGCCAAGGTCAAGGCGTGATCGGAAGTGTGAAAAGTGGTGTGTTTTTTTCTCATTCTCTCAAGCAAGTGACGATGGCCTAATATATGTAAGTCATAATGTGCATGGGTGCACGACAAGTGGTTGTAGCCCTAGTGTTAATGCGGAGTGCACCCTACCAGAAAACCTATTTAAGGACGCCGCATGCCACTGGGGACCATAGGAGCATAGGGTGCTAGCATTGGCACCTTCATTAATATACATTATTTGCGTATCATAAAGTTTTGTTGTCTCCTAATGTTGGTAAGTGGTAAAACTCGGCTAGGTCATGAAGTTCGAGATCCAAGTTGTAGTTTTTATACTAGTTAAGTTGAGTTTCTTTTAGGCGCATGCCTACTCCACACATGCACCATGCACCATACCTAGAGGCAAAATTTTGTCCAAACGGACCAAACCGATTTAGCAGCTTATAAGACCCAAATGCGTAAACCGAGAATATTAAGAATCACGGGTTTTGGGATCATGAATCTAAAATTGGTCCGGGGTTTACGAAGCGGCTTTGTATATTCACCGCTTCAAATATTATCGTGTTTGATCCAAACCCCGAGATCTGCGATCATGTTATGCGAACCCCACTTAAAAAACATAAAATCTACAAGAACCATGCACGATCACTTTACTGTAGCTAAGAGATTAGCACAATCTTGAAAGCACTGTGTAAACCATTCTTCCCATAGGCAAGTCCCTTCCACGCCCTTGTCTTCAAGCTCTCAAACCGGTTGGTCACCGCCAATAGGCCTTCAACATGTGAGTCACTGCCTCTTGCTAGTCATATGCCTCCCACGACTATCAGTCATTGAAGCCGATGTCCTGGGACGTGGGAAGATGAAGCAGGCGCACAAGCGGTTGGATCTCGGTCAAGAACTAGGATATACATGCAAAAAGAAAGGTGAAAGGCTTTTGTTCTTATTGCAAGAACCATGCAAAGGACTGTAAAATAAGATTGGCAAACTTGAAGAAGGGGAAATCATCCCAAGCTAATCAAGTCAGCGAGAAGGACCAAGAACACACCTTCGCGTGCTTCACCGAGAGAGATCAAGTGACTTCATCAAAGAAGGATGGATGGCTCTTACGTAGGTACCGAGCGAGGAGGTCCACCACCATGACGCCTTGAATTGGTCCGAATTTCCATGCCGAATTTTGGCAATCGCATGGTTTTCACGATCCAACACGCCTCACGCCATGGTTTAAGCTTGGACGCCCCTGAGGAGCTTGGGTTCAACACCAAAGGTCCACGCAGTGGCGTCATCAATATTGCCATGGTCATGCTGGCAGCAGGAACTTTATACGGTCTAAGTCAGCATGGCGGTGGAGACTGGAAGGCGGAGGACGAATTCTTCCTCGTTGGAGCAAGTGGTGCACGTGTGTGAGCCACCATTGCGAGGCTTTCATGACACAACAAGATTTCCGCAATGATATCGTGGGGTGGATGTCATGAGACATGATTTGCATAGCGCCCAGTAGGAACAAATCAAGAGTCAAAAGAAATGTTGAAAGAGTGGTTGTGCTATCACATTTTGGAAGATTCTTGGGAGTTGCACAAAGTGGTGTGTCCACATAGGAAACGCTTCGCTTTTATGTTTGAACTTCACCTCATACTCTTGCTCGAATAATCCTTCCAAGTTGAGGACTTTGTAATGATAATCTAGCATGAGCCAAATTGAGGATTTTGTAATGAAAGATGTTTAATGCCCAAGTACTCCCAAGGTGTTTTGGGCGCCAAGATGTCTTGGCGCCAAGGTTCATGGCCTTGGCATCGCTGACGCTTGACAAACGCCCTTCTTCCGCTGAGAAACTACGAACTGTAATAGCTTCTTCGAACCGCTAACGGCGATCGAGACACCTAGGTAGTGGCTAAACCACCGAACCGTGATGGCTTCTGATTGGCTATAAAAAACAAGGAGCATGGGGAGCATAAGGCATGAAGAAGAAGAAGAAGAAGAATGAGGGAGATGAGCGCCGGCATGCCCGCGCCCTCATTTGCATATATAGTTTGTGCTTCCTCGATATGGAGGAAAGTTAATAAAGTGGTAAAACTTGGGAAGTAGAAATAAGAGGTCTCGGGTTCAAGTTTTTTAAAGGCGCCGGCATGCCGACGCTCGCCGACGCTCTTTAAAGGTAACTTTTTCCTATTGTGTAGGAAACAGGTAATATGGATAAAGGTAACTTTTTCCTATTGTGTAGAAGAAGAAGAAGAATTTTATTTAAGTCCACTAAGGACGGATTTCCGTCATGGGACTTGGTACTTAATAACTTGTACCATGGTGTGCCTAAGCTACTTGCACCAAGGGCATCCACTCCTTTAGGCACCCCATCTAAATGCGATCCAAGCTCAAGATGCTTAATCACTAGGGAATGTAATATGGATTGAAATGAGAGCATAGTTTGTGTTGTAAAAGTGATAGATAATTGGTTTGGTTTAAAATTCTCTTATTCTAATAATTCGTAGTCTTGAGCTCAAAATCATGGAAATTATTTTCAAATTTCAACGCTTTTCTAAGCATGCTGTTTGAAATTACCCATGCCCTAATATTCATGATCGCAAATTTTACTTGTATCGGAACGGTGAAGAGAGACATGACACGGCCAAGTTTCTTCCCTATTCTCAAGCTCAGTGTAGGCCGCAACTATCTTTCTACAGAGTCATAGCAATTGAATACGTTTTTTGTGTGTTGGACACCATCTTTGTGAGCGGCCAAGGCTGCGTCGTGATCGGAAGTGTGAAAAGTGGTGTGTTTTTTCTCATTCTCTTGCGCAAGCAAGTGACGCATGGCCTAATATATGTAAGTCATAATGTGCATGGGTGCACGACAAGTGGTTGTAGCCCTAGTGTTAATGCGGATGCAGGCACCTCGGCGCTCACAGAAAACCTATTTAAGGACGCCGGCATGCCAGCGCCCTCTGGGGGGACCATAGGAGCATAGGGTGCTAGCATATTGGCACCTTCATTAATATACATTATTTGCGTATCATAAAGTTTTGTTGTCTCCTAATGTTGGTAAAGTGGTAAAAAACTCGGCTAGGTCGCGAGTTCGAGATCCAAGTTGTAGTTTTTATACTAGTTAAGTTGAGTTTCTTTTAGGGCGCCGGCATGCCGGCCCTCTCACACATGCACCATGCACCATACCTAGAGGCAAAATTTTGTCCAAACAGACCAAACCGCGACGAGACAGTTACAAGACCCAAATGCGTAAACCGAGAATATTAAGAATCACGGGTTTTGGGACTGTACGGTGAATCTAAAATTGGTCCGGGGTTTCTGAAAGCGGCTTTGTATATTCAGCCGCTTCAAATATTATCGTGTTTGATCCAAACCCCGAGATACTGCGATCATGTTATGCAGGCGAACCCCACTTAAAAAACATAAAATCTACAAGAACGCCATGCCTGATCACTTTACTTTCGTAGCCAAGAGATTAGCAGCAATCTTCAGGGAAAGCACCTGTGTCAGAAACCATTCTTCCCCATAGGGCAAGTCCCTTCCCCACGCCCTTGTCTTCAAGCTCTCAAACCGGTTGGTCACCGCCAATAGGCCTTCAACATGTGAGTCACCAGCCTCTTGCTAGTCCGCCCATGCCTCCCACGACTCAGAGGTCATTGAAGCCAGTGTCTGGGACGTGGGAAGATGAAGCAGGCGCACAAGCGGTTGGATCTCGGTCAAGAACTAGGATATACATGCAAAAAGAAAGGTGAAAGGCTTTTGTTCTTATTGCAAGAACCATGCAAAGGACTGTAAAATAAGATTGGCAAACTTGAAGAAGGGGAAATCATCCCAAGCTAATCAAGTCAGCGAGAAGGACCAAGAACACACCTTGGCGTGCTTCACCGAGAGATCAAGTGTGGCACTTTGTACTCACTTCAGGTAAACACTGTCAAAGATCATGTGATCTGTGTAACAGAGCAGCCAAATGTTTCCTTGTGGCATTGCCGGTTAGGACATATGTCTCAGAAGGGAATGAAGGTTTTATCTCGTTCTGGTTATATCCTCGTTTAACTTCTCCGATCTCTCGATGAGCACTGCTTATATGGGAAATGATAAAATCATCACATCGAACAAGAGGTAAAGTAGGAGTAAACCTCTTGAGTTGGTTCACGTGATGTATGTGGACCTATGCTCATCATCATTAGGCCCGGCCGGACAGTAGCGAGCGCCTGGGCTTGTGGCGCCAACCGTGAGGTGCAGGTAAACCCGCCAGAGCGTAGCGCCGCCCGTCTGCGGGACGCTGTGGCCTTGAGGCGGGCTGTGGCCGGGGTGGTGACGGGCGAGCGCCATGGGCGGGCGCCGGCGGTGGCCGTGCGGGGCGAGGTGGCGCGCGCGTGCTGCGTGGCGCGGAGCGCTGCGTAGCAGGCGCGGGCAAGTGAAGCGCAGGCGCGTGTTGCCAGCGGCTGCGAGATTCGTGAAGAGCGCGGCGCGAGTTGCGGGCACGGCGAGGTGAGCAGGCACGAGCTATGGGCGGGCGCGCTGACGGGCGTCGCGGGTGCCCAAGAACGGCTCGAAATAATCGTCGCCGAACGTCAGGCCAGAAGAAAATTTGCCGAAATATTCAGTGGCATACTCCGGTGCAACTTTATGGGCTTGATCTGCTTTTTCTGCACTAGAACATTATACACTTGTTCTTTCCAGAACGGGAAGTTAGGCGTCAAACCAGATAGTATGACACAGGATGAGTGGTAGGACCTGGATGAGCTTGCTAGATCTACTATCATGCTAACATTGTCAAAAGCATGTACTTCAATGTGAAAGATAAGACCACGAGTTACGATGTGGCGGATGTGACTGTATGAGAAGCAAAGTGCGGCTTCTCGGTGTATTGGTTGAAACGGTGGTGGACTTGAAGATGAAGGAAGGGACGAGGATGTCCGATCATCCGAATGATTTCAATACCATTTTCAGCCGACTCTCATCTCAAGGTATCACATTCCCAGTTAGTGAGAGCTATGTTTACATTGGTCACATTACGGAGAGTTGGGACACCTTTAAATGACTCGAGTAATTACACTTGCTAGTGGTCTTACCATTGTAAATGTAGAAGGTAGCACATTGGCGAGGAGGTGAGCAGGAAAAATATGGAACCTTCCAAAGGTTCCGGTGCCCTCATAGTGAGAGGGAGGTCCCGCTGCGAAGGGGAAAGCGGACGGAAGCTTTTCTCGTAGCAAATCTCGTAGTCGTAACAAGAATGTGGAGTGTCACTATTGTCACAAAGGGTCACTTCAAAGAGAGTGCGAGAAGTTCAAAAGGACCAAGGAAAGAGAAGAAGCGGGGCGACAAGAAGGCGACTTGGTCGAGTTGGAAGAGTTAAACTCTGTTGAGGACGGAGATGTCCTTATCTCTTCTTACTTGAATCTTGCACAATTAACGTGGATAGTCATTTATTACGCAATTGGATAATTGACTCGGTGCATCTTTCCATGTTACTCCTCATAGAGAGTGGTTTACGTATGATGCTACAAGGAAAGGATGTTAGGCTTGGAAATAACTATGCATGCGGATCGCGGCGTGGTGATGTGCAACTCAAGTTTGACAACGGATCTTCATTCATCTTTGAAGGGCGTTAGGCATGTTCGAAGTTGACAAGAGCATCGTGCGTTGAGGAAGAGCCTTTATGGTTTGAAACAGCACCCGTGAGAGTGGTATCACAAGTTCCACTCATTTATGCTTTCTCAAGGCTACAAAAGCGATGAGGATCATTGCCTCTATACGAGCAAGCTAAGGATCAAAGCTTGCTCATTTTGATCCTCTATGTGGATGATATGCTAATTGAACAAGATCGATGAGATTTCAAGTCAAAGTTGAATGCTCACTTTGAAATGACAGACTTGGGAGAGGCGAGCCATATACTTGGCATGCGATTCGGAATGTATATAAGCGTTTATTTTTATTTTAATACATTAATGGTGCTTCAACGCTTCAACATGGAGAAGGGAAGCCATTGGGTACTCCATTGCCTCCATATGTGAAACTTTCAAGCGCCGGATTGCCCAAGCTCGAGGAGGACAAAGTCGAAATGGAGAAGGTCCCATACTCATCACCGTAGGGAGTTTGATGTATGCAATGATTGCTACGCCCGACATTGCCTTTGCAGTGGAGTGGTTAGGTGTTTATGTCAAACCCCGCAAGAAGCATTGGGAGGCGAAAAGGAGTTATGAGGTATCCGAATGGTACAAAAGCTTTGTGCATATGTTTTGGTAGTGAAGATGCATGTGGTTGGGTACAGATTATGGGATATGGACAAAAGGAGGTCCACATCGTTATGTCTTCACGCACCGGAGGGGCCTCATGGCGATCTCGCTTGCGTCGGCATTACGCTATCTACCACAGAGGCCGAGTATGTTGCAAAGAATCGAGGCTTGCAAGGAAGCCATATGGCTTGCTGCTTAGTGGGAGACTTGGGGATCACTCTTGGAAGATCTCCAAAGGTTCTCTGTGTTAGCTCGTGGATCGAGTGTGGCACTTTGTACTCACTTGGTAAACACTCAAAGATCATGTGATCATGTGACAGCGACCAAATGTTTCCTTGTGGCATTGCGGTTAGGACATATGTCTCGAGAAGGGAATGAAGGTTTTATCTCGTTCGTTATATCCTCTTAACTTCTACGATCTCTCGATGTGTGAGCACCTTTATATGGGAAGCAGACAAAATCATCACATCGAACACAAGAGGTAAAGTAGTAAACCTCTTGAGTTGGTTCACGATGATGTATGTGGACCTATGCCTCTTGCATCATTAGGCGGTGCCTCTATTTTGTCACTTTCATAGATGATTTTCTCAGCAAGGTGTGGGTTTATCCTTTGAGGAAAAAGGATGAAGTTACGGTGTTTGAAATTTGTCACCCTTGTAGAGAATCATCGGCCACCGATTGAAGTGTCTAGGGAGATAATGGTGGAAGTATGTTGAAAGCTTTCAGTCATTACATGATTCCAGGGAATCAAAAGAGAATTATTGTCTTTGAATTCATTCCTCCAAAACTTGGAAAAGTGTGGGGACCGAATCGTGGATGCGTTTGAACATTTGTCGTGCCGGTCTTATCATGTGTTGTCCTAAAAAATAAGGTCCATCGAATAGAGACACGGTTTGATTTGGAACATAATCGCAAATTGTGTTGTACCGTCATTTTGTGTGCCCATACTGCACTTGGTTAAGCTTATGTCCATGGGGAACACACAACCTATCCACTGAGAAGTGCGCCCACCGCGATACCTTCCCATCCAAAGACTAGTAGGAGTCCATGGTCAATCGAAAACTAACTAATCAACTCCATGAACCATGTTCATCAAGTGTTTCAATGTCCTCGCCCGATGCAACATCTTCGCAACGCCATCATCCGCAGCGTCCCTTCCTTCCATATGTTCCGAGCTTCCTCCGCATGCAGCGCAAAACGCATATGTTTTTCCGTATTATGGTTCGTCCTTGCATTTAGTTGCTTCGCTTTTGTTAGAGAAAACCCGTATGCCAAGATGAATGTGTCCGAAAAGAAGCAATTTGTCGACGTGCCCGCAACCTCATGCTCCGGCTGAGAGCGACCCCACCCAGCGGGTCGATCGTAAAATCATCTCCTCTAGGTACCGCCTTCAAATGCGCTGCATTTAGTCACCCACCAATGGACTTTAATGAATGGGGCGACATTGGAAGTCCACCAGAACTTTTGCGAGCCGTAATGGTCGATTGTCGATCATCACAGGCACCGCAATCATGTGACTGCTTTGTATCTCCAACACATCGCAAGCTTTCTTGTTCCCGCCGCATCATCCCGCTGTGACGCTCCAACATACATGTCTCCGGGCACTTGCGAACGATTGATGCTGTAAAATCTCACTATACAACCAAAGGCGATGCAACTCTTCATTATGTGTTCTATCGTACCATTGCCAAGGGGTCTTCAATTCCTCAAGATGCTCACATGCTATCTTGTCCACGATGGTGATTGCTCACCTGAATTCCTCCCACCAAATATCCTCACCGCGCCCAAATGGGTCCCGAGTTTTCCTCTAGTTTCCCACGCATTGCAAAGACTTCTTCGGATCTCTCCTCCGCAACCGCTTTTTACTGGACCTCCAAATGAACCAAAACTTGGGAGTTGGTTGGTTGCCTAGGATAAGAAGGCACTACCGCAAATGGGTGTACAAGATGAAGGTCATACCGATGGCAAACCAAAGTACAAGGCACGATTGGTTGCTAAGGGTTTCAAGCAACAACGGGCATTGACTTTGATGAGATTTTCTCACCGGTAGTCAAAATGACAACTTTTGCGATGTGTTCTTGCTTTGGTTGCGAGAATGATATGGAACTTATGCGGATGGATGTCAAGGCGGCATTCTTGCATGGTGACCTTCAAGAGGAAGTCTACATGCACCGGAAGGTTTTGTTGAGAAGGGCAAAGAGCATCGGTGTGCGAGGTTGAGGAAGAGCCTTTATGGTTTTGAAGCAGGCACCAGTGGTATCACAAGTTCCACTCATTTATGCTTTCTCAAGGCTACAAGCGTAGCGATGAGGATCATTGCCTCTATCTGAGCAAGCTAAGGATCAAAGCTTGCTCATTTTGATCCTCTATGTGGATGATATGCTAATTCTTTGGGAACAACTTGATGAGATTTGTTGAAGTCAAAGTTGAATGCTCACTTTGAAATAAGACTTGGGAGGCGAGCCATATACTTGGCATGCGTATTTCGGAGCAGACATAAGCGTGCTTTATTTGTCTCAGACGGAATACATTAACAGTGCTTCAACGTTTCAACATGGAGAAGGGAAGCCATTGGGTACTCCATTGCCTCCATATGTGAAACTTCAAGCGGATTGCCAAGCTACGAGGAGGACAAAATGAATGGAGAAGGTCCCATACTCATCAGGGAGTTTGATGTATGCAATGATTGCTACGTCGACATTGCCTTTGCGGTGGGAGTGGTTAGCGTTTATGTCAAACCACAAGAAGCATTGGGAGGCGATAAAAGGAGTTATGAGGTATCCGAATGGTACAAAAGCTTTGTGCATATGTTTTGGTAGTGAAGATGTGTGGTTGGGTACCACAGATCTCGATTATCACGAGGATATGGACAAAAGGAGGTCCACATCAGTTATGTCTTCACGTGCTTTGGAGGCGATCTCATGGCGATCTCGTTTGCGATCGTGCATTCGCTATCTACCGCCGAGTATGTTGCGTGGCGAGGCTTGCAAGGAAGCCATATGGCTTGCTCGTTTAGTGGGAGACTTGGGGATCAAGGTTGAGCTGGGTGTTGCATTGTGATAGCGAGTGCTATCCAATTGGCAAGAATCCGATGTTTCGAAGACTAAACATATGGATGTGAAGTATCACTTCATTCGAGAGGTGTTGGATGACAAGAGGAGCAGTCTGCGCAATATCGGATTCCGTTGAAATGGGCTCTTTGGGCAAAAGCGATGGCTTTCCCATCATCATATCCAAAAAGCATGTCCCGAAAACCATATACGTTATTGCGGGTTTTGAAGAAATTTGGCATCCACTTTTCGACAGACCGAAAAGAACGTGGCCAAAAATTATTGTCTTTGAATTCATTCCTCCAAAACTTGAGAAAAGTGTGGGGACCCGGTGGATGCGTTTGAACATTTGTCGTAGCCGGTCTTATCATGTGTTGTCCTAAAAAATAAGGTCCATCGAATAGAGACACGGTTTTGGCGATTTGGAACATAATCGCAAATTACATGTTGTACGTCATTTTGTGTGCCCATACTACTTGGTTAAGCCGTTTATGTCCATGGGGAACACAACCTATCCACTCACGGAAGTGCGCGGTCACGGCACCTTCCCCAGTCCGGCACTAGTAGGAGTCCATGGTCAATCGAAAACTAACTAATCAACTCCATGAACCATGTTCATCAAGTGTTTCAATGTCCTCGCCGGATGCAACATCTTACGCCATCATCAGGTCCCTTCCTTCCATATGTTCCGAGCTTCCTCCACACACAGCGCAAAACGTACATGTTTTTCCGTATTATGGTTGGTCCTTGCATTTAGTTATACATTTTGTTAGAGAAAACCCGTATGCCAAGATGAATGTGTCGAAGAAGCAATTTGTCGTGTTTTGCAACCTCATGCTCCGTCGTTGAGAGCGACCCCACGCAGCGTTGGTGGCGATCGTAAAATCATCTCCTCTAGGTACCGCCTTCAAATGCGTCGGTGCATTTAGTCACCCACCAATGGACTTTAATGAATGGGCGTCACATTGGAAGTCCACCAGAACTTTTGCGAGCCGAATGGTCGATTGTCGTCATCTCACAAGGCACCGCAATCATGTGACTGTTTGTATCTCCAACACATCGCCGTTCAAGCTTTCTTGTTCCGCCTTGCGCATCATCATCGATGCGCTCCAACATACATGTCCCCGGGCACTTGCCGAGATTGGATGCTGTAAAATCTCACCTCGGTACAACCAGGCGATGCAACTCTTCATTATGTGTTCTATCACCATTGCCAAGGGTCTTCAATTCCTCATGCTCACATGCTATCTTGTCCACGATGGTGATTGCTCAGCATTCCTCCCACCAAATATCCTCACCGCCCAAATGGGTCTAGTTTCCTCTAGTTTCCCACGCATTCTTTGCAAGACTTCTTCGGGATCTCTCCTCGCAACCGCTTTTTACTTGGACCTCCAAATGAACCAAACGAGCTTGAATAGGAGTAGATGGGACATTATTCAAAACTCCAAACCCTCGTCCGGTGACCAATTCAGATTCACTGGAATATTGTTTGCCCCTCATCACGAATAAGTCCGCTCACCTCGCTTTTTTTGCCGGACCTCCAAATGAACCAAAGCGAGCGGCTTGAATAGGAGTAGATGGGACATTATTCAAAACTCCAAACCCTCGTCCGGTGACCAGATTCATCGTGGAATATTGTTTGCCCCTCATCACGAATAAGTCCGCTCACCTCGCGTTTCTCGGGTTATTTTGAACGATCTTTGAAAAGATATATTGTGCAAGCTTTCATCAGACAACTGTTTATAGCCAGCCTTACCATAAGGTATTGGCCACACAAACTTTGAAGTCCGGAACTTCTTTCACCTCCATAATTTTGGTTTGGGCGTATATGCATTCTCCAAAATACCGGTCGGTTTGGGCAACGTAAAGCTTCCTTCCGTGCACGTTGAAAACCTCGAAAACATCAACTGGTCATGAGTGTGCCCAACGAGGAATCCTACTTTACCTTCTCAAAACCTTAAGCTCTACCAACATATTCGGTAAGCGAATAGCGGTGCATTCTTATTCTCCCGTGCGATTGTCGAGTTGAAGATAAAGAACCTTTGGTAGTAGTCCTCGTAATTTGAAATGACATCGGATATTGGCTATAGTCGAGTTTGCATCGTTCGGATGTTCCGTATGCCATGAAGAGTTCGCCGACATGGTGTAGTTATAAATCATGCACCCCACAACATGGACGTCGATCAAACCTACATCGGGTCCTTGGGTAAACGCGTGAAATGTGGAAGCGTGTCTTGTTGGTCCATCCGTCGATGGATATCCCGATATACTTTGCCGGTCTCCATAACATTTCACGTGCTTGATGCATTTTCTCTCTCGGACTTGATGGGCGCCTCGGATCGACTTCAAATGCTTCGCAAAATAATCACCCAAACAACGTTGAGGAATAAAGCGCCCGGAAGGAGCAATAAGCATAAATACCGAGTCGCCCGGTGACGGCGCGCTTCACAAACTCGCCTCCGGTCGGCCGTGCTGTTATGCCGGTGCCGACCGTCGGCGCCGGTGGCGCGCGCCGGGCCGGTGGCCGGCGCACCATCCCCCCACTGCATTGCCAAAACACAATTTCACATCAAGCCTCACCTTGTTTTTCTCTGTTTTTCTCGCTCTTTATATTTCGTTTGAGGTAATCGCAGGTTGTGCACAAGGCAAACCGATTGCTCTTCGGAATTTTCACCTTGTGGAAGTGCGTAGCCCAAAGCTGACAAAAGTAGGAATGAGAAACACTGTACTGCTGAGCGCGCTGCATATGTTGCTTGTATTCTTGAAACACCTCGCCTTTTGAGTAAGAGTCAGGAAGGTGATACACTTCAATGTTTGGCATTCTCTCGGCAATAAGCATAAACAGTTGGTTCATCCACGGCTACGACATCTTGAGATTGCCGTCATGAAGAAGGACCACATGTTTCCGGCTCGCTTCTTCACGCTAGACCCGATACAATAAAGCGTCAAGGCCTCTACAACAATACACTTTTCCTCGTCCGACAAGAAAGCAGTCTACCCTAACCCTTCCATCGCTCTCATAATCGACATCAAAAGGGATTGTAGGTGCATCTCCCCTCCCCGCACATTCTAAGGAACCGATACCTCAAATCTCGAAAGGTTGCCTTCCCTATTGTCCTCAAGCATTGTCTACCACAAGTTTTAAAATCACGGGTAATCTGAACCTCTTCACATTTCATCTCGGGCACTTTAGATTGCCGGCGTCTACGTGGTGGTCGCCATGCTCGATAAATGATTCGGACCCGGCTTCAAATTGTATGTACGCCTTTTGGAGGTGGATGTTCAAATGCACATCATCCGAGTCCTCTTCCTCCACAGTTCCACCGAACGTGGGCCACGCAGTGGAAACAGTATCTTCTAGATACAACCGGTCTGCAAACCGAGTTGGCATTCACCCCAACGGAAGCGCCATATCCGGGTGTGTCGTCGTGGAGCACTTCCGGAGGAGTAGTCTTGCGGATGGTCGGGATGTACGGCGAGCTCTGGCGGAGAAGGACTTCCGTGAATGGAATCCAACATACCGAAACGGGCGGTGTCTTGGAATGGATGCGCTTATCGCGTGGAAGTGGTGGAGGCCGTGCACCGCAGACGAATAACACACATCCGGAATCATGTTCAAGAGCCTTTGAATGCAATCGATTTCGCACGAGTTTGCACGACGACCTTCATCTAGTTCTCCTCTTCATCTTGAACAGGCGGTGTCTTTGGAATGGATGCGCTTATCGCGTGCGAAGTGGTGGAGGCCGTGCACCGCAGTCTGATAACACATCCGGAATCATGTTCACAAGAGCCTTTGGAATGCAATCGATTTCCGCGAGTTTGCACGTACCTTCATCTAGTTCTCCTCTTCATCTTGAATACCTTGAGCCGATAGGCATTTCAACGTTGATGCCTCGACCGTAGTTCAAATGATACACATCTCGGTGGATGGAATGTCAATATGCAAATAGTGCTTGCGCTTCCTTTGATGCCTCGACCGACGCGCAGTAGTGTTGCATATCGAGGAATCTCGCTCGCCGACCGATAGCATCCAAGTCCTTTGACTTCAAGAACTCCTTCCACCGCTTCAACATCGGCAAATTTTCAAGAGCTACCTGCATGCGAGGGAAGAACGCACTTTGAATCAAGATCAAAGTCACACCCACAATTATAGACATGTGACATAAGGTGGTACCGTGGTGTTGGATGATTTATAAGCGGTCGATGATGGACGGGCGAATTCATTAAATCGATGGACCTTGAATGAGAGTGCACTTCTTAGAAAATGATGGCATAAGATGAGGTGGATGCATCGAATTTGTAATGGGCCTATTTTAGGCATTTGAGGTTAAATGAATGATGACCGTGTTCGTGAACCTACTGCTACTACTTGAGTAGCGTAACTAGTGTGTTAAGGCTTTATCGTAATCCCGTTGATGCGCTTCAACATCCATATTTCATTTCCACGTAAGCTCGAGCCTCCTTTTCATCAAGAGTTCGAGAGTCCGGATCAATTCTCTTACTTCCTCCCGCCAACTTCCCGCAGGTTTTGAAGATTGCGGATGGTGATCGCGAGGACGCCACGGAGCAATAAGCATGCAGATCGACCCCCGCTGGAGGCGCCGCCACGCATGCCTCTCAGTGTTGCATATCGGGAGGAATCGCGTTACCGATAGCATCCAAGTCCTTTGACTTCAAGAACTCCTTCCACCGCTTCAACATCGGCAAATTTTCAAGAGCTACTGCATGCGAGGAAGAACGCACTTTGAATCAAGATCAAAGTCACACCCACAATTATAGACATGTGACATAAGGTGGTACGTGGTGTTGGATGATTTATAATTGCGGTTCTGATGGGTGATGGCGTATTCGATGGACCTTGAATGAGAGTGCACATCCTTAGAAAATGATGGCATAAGATGAGGTGGATGCATCGAATTTGTAATGGGCCTATTTTAGGCATTTGAGGTTAAAATGAATGATGACCGTGTTCGTGAACCTACGTTGCTACTACTTGAGCCTTTAGCGTAACTAGTGTTAAGGCTTTATCGTAATCCCGCTTGATGCGCTTCAACATCCATATTTCATTTCCACGTAAGCTCGAGCCTCTCCTTTTCATCAAGAGTTCGAGAGTCCGGATCAATTCTCTTACTTCCTCCCGCCAACTTCCCGCAGGTTTTGAAGATTGCGGGATGGTGATCGCGAGGACGCCACGGAGCAATAAGCATGCAGATCGATGCGTTGGGCGCCACGCGTGAAGCGGCGGAAAAATGCGATGGCGGTGCAGAGCGAGGATCGCCGCAAGGGCGCACGGATGAGGGGATGCGGATCGCGAATGTGGTAACAGAACCCCACCCGCTATTATGCAATTGAGAGAATCCTCTCATGGTAGTGTCCGGACGTCCACCTCAAAGGGTACTCAACGGAGAGGATATGAAGACATTGATGGCCGGTGAGGAGCACCAACCTCGGTGGAAATGCACATCGCGATTCCTCATGCTTTTAACTTTGTGGAGCAGCCGTGAAAAAGCTCCGGATTCTCTTCCGCGGTACAACATAACAAAGAGTGGAGCGTTGTTGCAGAAGAAGAACCCGAAGATCCAGGGCTGCCTTGGATTCCACTATTGGCCTTATGGATTAACGGTTACAATGGTATTGAGGGGGATTCCCAGGCAAGAGCTGGATGGATTCTATGTGCAACAGTTGACGGAATGGGCGAAGATATGCACATACAGTTTTTGGTCACCAAGAAACCTCATTTGCACATAAACGATGACATCAACACACATCTCCTGCTGATAATGGATGCTGCCAAGATAATGCCTCGTTGTGAGCGCCCAGTTGAAATCGGCCTTGCGTGATTCCAAAAGTGTTCAAGATGTAAGTCGGTTGTATATGTCATGTATCACTTCCCATTTTCGCTAGGGTTTCGCATCGGTATACTCATTGTTTTCCTCTTTAAAATGAGCAGGGGAGAACAATTTTGCGTTCTACTCCTCACGTTGAAGGGTCAAGAACAGTGTAGTGATCGACGCGGTGATCGGCGGCGGGCGGTCGACGCACGCGCGCGCTCAGGCGGGCGTGGGTTGTGTCGAACGATGCCCGGATTATGCAACCGGAGATGGAGGAGGACGAGGTTCCGGTGCCGAGCCGAGCTCTCCGGAAGAGGAGGAGCGCCTCGCCTCGGTCCGATCCGGAGGCGAGCACAGGCGAGGCTGTCCATGGCTCGCAACATGTCCAGCCTCGGGGTCTTGAATCGAGGCTTTTGAGGAGGAGGTGACCCTCCTCGTCCGAAGGACCCGTGGCAGCGGCCGCAGAAAGAAGAAGAAGGGAATCCTGTCAGTCTCCGGTGAAGATGAGAAGGCGAATGGCTGGTAAGAATGCTCCTAACGCCCGTCGCCTCCATGAACGCATGTAAGAATTGAAGCATCTTGTTTTGATTTCCATGCGAGCACACCAATCAAGCGAAGAGGAAGGCAAGATCTCGGTGGTGATGGAGAAGAGGTGGGCGAGGCGGAAAAATTAAGGAAGTCGAGGAAGCATGCAGAGGAAGCCGTTGCGGGCGACCACGGATGCGAGCATGGAGCTCCTTCGCAGGAGGATGACTATCTCGGAGATGGTTCGTCGGGCCTACAAGAAGCGGGTGCAAACCACAACATTCGACATTCACATTTCGGTACTACGTCCTGCTTCATTTCTAACGGCAGATGCTCAGATAAGGAAGGTGGATGAGGCATGGATGAAGTGCCTTGTTCGACAGATGCAGACAGGTCCTGTGAAGGAAGGGACGCTCCCACTTTTGTGCATGATTGATCCAGCACAGTGCTTGAAAAAGGAAGATGCAGACCCGGAGGAGATCAGAGCCCAGCATTACACCCTAGGGGTGCTGGGAGGGAACCATTGCTATGCCGCCATGCAGACCATGCGAAATGTATCCGCGGAAGATAAATTTCAATGGCTCGAGGCCATGTATATGAGCTTGAGAGGAAGAAATGCGGTGTGGATCACAATGTGTATGCGACAAGAGGAAGAAGCTTGGTTTTATTGAACAAGTCGCTACATACATGATGAGCTTGAGATTTGGCACCGGACACACCGATGGAAAACCATGCGGTGGAAGTTCAATGTGTACAAGTTCTTTGGGGATCTTTGGAGGCTGGAAACTCAAGGACACGATTATGTATGAGAAGATGGTGGAGGAAGACTCTGCCGTTGAGGATTGCGAGGTGCAAGGGGGTAAATTATGGGAAAACGTGGACACGATTTTCCAAATGTGGGAGAAGTGCACGAACTCAGGCGGGCGAGCAGCCTGTCGGGGCAGCAGGCGGCGCGCGAAGCCACAAGACCCAACTACAACAGGCAGCCAGTCCTTAACTGACCCCCCCCCTCGTCCGGCTCCAATGCTCGGAAGGGCATGGAGAGCATTCCAAGGAGTCCCGAAGGACGAGAAGGTGAGAGATGTTGATAGCGTGACCGAAGGTCATCCAAGGAACGCAGCTAAAAGATATGGATACGATGTTGGCAGGAAGAAGATTAACCTTATCGAGCATGCCTTCGAAGGCTATGAAGTGTGCCACCTTGGTAAGCAGTTTAAACATCACAAGGGCCAAGGAATTGGCGAAGTTTCAACGACTTTTGCGAAAGTGGTAAGTGAGTGTATTCGTTGAGTCGCGGTCGGTGGCGCTTGCAATCGCCGGTGGCCGCGCACTCTTGTTGTTTCCGTGGTAGGCGAAGTCGCCCGGTCGGCCGGCTCAGCGTGCGGCCCGGCCGCCTCGGGGCATGGTGCCGGCGCGCGCGGAGTGCGCCGACCTCCAGCGGGTCGTGGGCGCGCGCACCAGTGCGCGGTGACCGCGCCTCCACTCTGTCAATGAGTTGTTTCGACCACCGCTGCTTGCGTAAACCGGGAGACATTGAGGATTTGAAAGCTCGCCAAAACCTTTCCAAGATTTTGTTTATAGCGCGCGAATCGAAACGGATGGAAGAAGAGCGAAAACAAATGGCCGACAAGGACATGGATGCTGGCAGCCAGAGTGGGTCTTGGACAAAGTGGCATATCGTGGTGCATCGAGACATTTTGGATATGAAAGGATTTTTGCCACCGAGGAGGTATACTCTTCTTTTCTGCGACCTCCTCGAGGTTTACATGCATGAGAATGACAAGGCTTTCGTTGAAGAAGAATTGAAAGAGATCATCGCTCTTTCAACGAGAAGACCACGAGATGTGATAATTCTTATGCATGGGGTGGATGGGGTGATTCAAGCCGTGGAGGCTTTGAGGTCTTGGTGCGGAAAAGGAGTCATGGTAGAAAACCAACATCCCAAGTGGTGTGAAAGTGGAATATTTGAGGGAAGCGCAGTGAGGACAGAGTCCAATGTCGGAAAAGCTCCTCTTTTCCGCAAAGACATCAAACAGTGCCAAGAGTTATCCGACATGGACCGTGGTGAAGAAGCGATTTACCACATCGGTGATAAGATGGTCGACGCCATATCGTAAACCCGTGGGCTTATTAGGCATGTTGGTGAACATGTTCTCCAACGAAGACGATCGGATTGTTGACGCGCGTGATCGGGATCATTTTGGTGGCCGGATTCAACGGAAAAGGAACGTTGTGGCCATTGACAAAGACGCACGATGCTCAATGTATATGTCACAACGAGTGAACGGGTTGGAGCGGCCGGACGAGTTCAAGAAATAACAACAGATAAGCCATGGGCCCGCAAGTTTTGGGCAAAGGAGATCCGTGTGCACGGAGGCATTGACAGAAAATGCAAGTGTATAGCTTGCTTGGAAAGAAGGGTCGAATGAAGGACTCCGCAGACCTGTGACGACCGCCGTTGAAGACCAACCGGCATTGACAATATGGGATGAAAACGGCACACTACCACCGCAACAGAGGCTCACGCTTCGCTTTGCAGTTGAAGGTGATGACTTTGGTGACACGGAAAGGCGTGGATTTGGAAAGCGCCAAAACCTTTCCAAGATTTTGTTTATAGCGCGAATCGAAACGGATGGAAGAAGAGCGAAAACAAATGGCCGACAAGGACATGGATGTGGCGGTTTGAGTGCAGGTCTTGGACAAAAGTGGCATATCGGTGGTGCATCGAGACATTTTGGATATGAAAGGATTTTTGCCGAGGAGGTATACTCTTCTTTTCTGCGACCTCCTCGAGGTTTACGGGCATGAGAATGACAAGGCTTTCGTTGAAGAAGAATTGAAAGAGATCATCGCTCTTTCAACGAGAAGACCACGATGTGTTAGGATAATTCTTATGCATGGGGTGGATGGGGTGATTCAAGCCGTGGAGGCTTTGAGGTCTTGGTGCGGTGAAAGGAGTCATACAAACTCGGTATGGGAGAAAACCAACATCCCACCTAATCAGCCGTGGAAACAAAAGTGGAATATTTGAGGGAAGCGCAGTGAGGACAGAGTCCAATGTCGGAAAAGCTCCTCTTTTCCGCAAAGACATCAAAGTGCCAAGAGTTATCCGACATGGACCGTGGTGAAGAAGTCGATTTACCACATCGGTGATAAGATGGTCGACGCTACATCGTAAACCCGTGGGCTTATTAGGCATGTTGGTGAACATGTTCTCCAACGAAGACGACTGGATTGTTGACGCATGTGCAGGATCAGGGTCATTTTTGGTGGTAGGTATTCAGCGGAAAAGGAACGTTGTGGCCATTGACAAAGACGCACGATGCTCAATGTATATGTCGCAAAGAGTGAACGGGTTGAAGCGGCTGCTGGACGAGTTCGAAGAAATAACAAAAGATAAGTTTTCGCGGGGCCTTGGCAAGTTTTGGGCAAAGGAGATGCATGCGACGGAGGCATTGATGTGAAAATGCAAGTGTATAGCTTGCTTGGAAAGAAGGGTCGAATGAAGGACTCCGCACTGTGACGACCGGCCGGTTGAAGACCAACCGGCATTGACAATATGGGATGAAAACGGCACACTACCAGGCATAACAGAGGCTCTGCTTTCGTTGAAGGCGTGATGACTTTGGTGACACGGAAAGGTGGATTTGGAAAATGTAGAAACGGTGCGATTCGGAGCTCAATTTGGTTGAAGTAGATGACCCTTTGGGTAGCTGTGGACTTGTAGATGAGGGGCTCGTCCGCTGACCGTATAATTCCGTTTTGACCCTTCGTGGAAAATGCCCGACTTTGATTTGAATGCATATTACGTGTTTTGGACCCATAGTGCCGCACTCGCCTTTCCCAGTAAGTCTCGGAAGGGTGCACGACGCATCAAACAAAAGTGTGCATACATGGAAAAACCTCGATTTTACTTACATTGTTCTAAGTGGAACTCGCCATTAAGCACATCTCTTTAAAACACGTGTTTTGCATGATATGAGAAAGGGGTGGCAACCTCCGCCCAAAGCGCAAAAGAGGCTTTCAAGAATCCGCCGATATTGCGCGGACTCTGTTGAGGGTCCAACTTGTCAAGGTTCACACCAGCCAGAACCCTGCAGATATTCTTAACACGATAATATTCATACCGGCGGAATAATGTACGCCGGTTATGGAAAAATTATACAGGTACTTTTCATACGATTACTAATTCACTCCAAACACGTCTCTTGAGCACATGCGTGCCAGCAATCATTGTGCTTGAGATTTGAATTCGTGTCCAAAGTGCACAATGAAGGTGCCAAGGTGCGTGGATGCTTGTGGACAAGCGGCAATGCTCGCTTATAAGTAGAGTGCGTCCGCCGATGTATTCAAAACGCCTCATGGCCGCATACGTAACAACTTGTTACTAGAAGATCCGCGTGTCATCCACTCCAAAGACAACGCCCATACGATACAAAGGTACGAACAGGAAAACGTTCTAGCCACCTAAGGAAGTTCAGGTCCGAAGATTCAACCGCACACAAACCGGCTTCACTATCGTGAACTACGGACGCTTTCTCGACGCTCTTCATCTGCCTCCGAAAGAGTCACGCCATCATCGCCGGGCGCTGCTGCCTTCCTTCCCGTCAACTTCGTGAGGTCAGGTGCCATACACTAGTGTCTGCCCTCATCGATGTGGTCTCCACCTTTCTTTCATTCGCCTAGAGGCACAATTTGAGCCTTCCCAATATCCTTCTCACGACGCAAACCTCCTTGGCCTAATTGAGATGGACCACCACGATGCGGCTCATGTGTCGCCTCCTCCTCCGCATCCGAAGATTTCATATCCATGTACACGCTGTGGAATGAATTTCGACACCTCTTCCGCCTCGATAGAAATACAATTTCGCCGACAACAAGGCAGCCATTAAAGATGACCCACTACCGCACATGCATCCAATATCCCCCTTCCTTGAGAATGTCTTGATAAGCTTCATCATCAAACCTAAAGGTCAGGTAGGGATACAACAAGTTTGTCAAGTGAATGATAAACCAGCTTTTTCACAATCGTATGGTGGGCAATCACCGACCGACCATTATTGAAAGTGCCTCAAAAACATTAGGTAACATGATGACCGAAGCTTTTCTTCAAATTTCCCCACCCGACAAGGACATACTCCACCGTATCAAACCCACCCTTGTCGTTGTTGACATTTGTCTTGTCCCACACAAATGAAACAAGACCACCCTCCGCACCACTTCCGCATAGGCTCGCACAATATGTGAATCTTCCACACCATGCATTATGATCATCCCGAATCGCTGATTCAACAAGTCATGGAAGGAATGCAAAACATTACCAACTTGCCAAATATCAAACCTTCCATCCTTTGGGCCCTTCTCGAATCCACGTGGACATCCATCACAAGCAAAGAGTAACTCCTCTTCCTCACAAAACCTCGCATATCCCATATCTCGAGCATGAACTGACATCGTCTTTTTCTCCGACGGGATGTGAATTGCAACAATCTTCTAATGTCTCTATCTCATGGCCGTCATCCTCCAAGCCCTTCCAAGTGTTGACCTCATAAATGAACCTGAAAGTTTTCGGGCACTTGGTAAGGACTTCAATGTCTTTGTTGCTGCACAAAACAGGATGCTTGCGGACAAGCGGCAATGCTCGATTATAAGTAGAGTGCGTCTCGGATGTATTCAAAAGCGGCCTCATGGCGGACAGAACAACTTGCTACTAGAAGATCCGGCGTGTCATCCACTCCAAAGACAACGGCCCATACGCCGATTACGACAAGGAAAACGTTCTAGCCACCTAAGGAAGTTCGATCAGATTCAAGCGCACACAAACCGGCTTCACTATCGTGAACTACGGTGGCGTTTCTCGACGCTCTTCATCTCTCCGAAAGAGTCAATACCATCATCGCCGCTGGCGTCGTCGTCTTCCTTCCCGTCAACCCGGAGGCATGTGCCATCTGACCTCTAGTGTCTGTGCCCCTCATCGGCTGTGGTCTCCACCTTCTTTCATTCGCTTCGACCCTAGAGGCACAATTTGAGCCTTCCCAATATCCTTCTCGCTGACGCAAACCTCCTTGGCCCAGAATTGAGATGGACCACGACGATGCGGCTCATGTGTCAGCTCCTCCTCCGCATCCGGCAGTACTTCATATCCATGTACACGCTGTGGAATGAATTCTGCACACCTCTTGTCTGCCTCGATAGAAATACAATTTCGGCCAGACAACAAGGCAGCCATTAAAGATGACCCACTACCTGCACATGCATCCAATATCCAGTCCCCTTCCTTGGAGAATGTCTTGATAAGCTTCATCATCAAACCTAAAGGCCGCTGGTAGGGACAGACAACAAGTTTGTCAAGTGAATGATAAACCAGCTTTTTCACAACTGTATGGTGGGCAATCACCGACCGACCATTATTGAAAGTGCCCTGCAAAACATTAGGTAACATGATGACCGCAACTCGAGCTTTTCTTCACCCGACAAAGGTGACATACTCCACCGTATCAAACCCACCCTTGTCGTTGACATTTGTCTTGTCCCACACAAATGAAACAAGACCACCCTCCGCACCACTTCCGCATAGGCTCGCACAATATGTGAATCTTCCACACCATGCATTATGATCATCCCGAATCGCTGATTCAACAAGTCATGGAAGGAATGCAAAACATTACCAACTTGCCAAATATCAAACCTTCCATCCTTTGGGCCCTTCTCGAATCCACGTGGGACATCCATCACAAGCAAAGAGTAACTCCTCTTCCTCACAAAACCTCGCATATCCTGCACATCTCGAGCATGAATCTGATACTGTACTTTTTTCTCCGACTGTGGGACAGTGAATTGCAACAATCCCTCTTCAATGTCTCTGTCTGCGACTCTCGCTGCTCATCCTCCAAGCCCTTCCAAGTGTTGACCTCATAAATGAACTGTTGAAAGTTTTCGGGGCACTTGGTAAGGACTTCAATGTCTTTTTGTTGCTGCACAAAAAACAGGATGCTTGTCAATATTAGTCATGCGGAGGGCGCATGCCGGCGCCTCCCCGCACTTAGGGCCTGGCATCTAGACTGGGCGCCGCATGCCGGCGCCTCCTCCTCCCCCCTCTGGGGGCATGCCGGCGCCCACCCCCAGCTCCGGGGCGCCCAGCAGGGGCGCCGGCATGCCGGCGCCCCCAAGCGGACAACAGAGGAGGAGGAGGGCGCATGCCGCCCTCCTCCTCCTCCCGCCTGCACTATAAAGTTCTAAGAAACAAGAGAGTATGATAACATACCTTTCCTCGAAAGCCTGAACTGCGACTACTTCGGTGGAATGTTGTGGGTACTCTTGCCTCACCATCTCAAAAGATGAACATCCTAAGTGCTTCGCCATGGCCACTTGGATGATATGCAATTTCTTGCGCAATATAATTTCATCCGACATTCCTTCAAATCCATAAGGCCGGTGAGAACTTTCTGGCACTAATAAGCATTTGCTGCCCGCCTCCCCGCAGAATACCTTGAAAGCAACGCCATGGCTTTGTCTGCATCTCCTTGGGCTTCACCAATATACCTCAACTTGTTTCGTTTCTTCCACGCTTCCGCTTGCCTTTGCTCTTTTGCTCAATCCTCCGCCACATGTTTCTTATGTTCCAAAGTCACAAGCCTCCCACTTTGCAAAAATTTTGTCCACATTCTCCCATACCCTTCCTTCCAACTTCGCTATGCACAAGATGTGCGCCTGTGTCAACCTTGTTCTGCTTTGTAGGCATCATCTTCCGTCCTTCATCATCTTCGATAAGACCCAATACCTTATACGTTGAACTTCCAATTCATGGACATATGCACGCCATCCCGCTTGGCTATAAGCTTCATCTCTCGAGATATCTTACTTGCTCTATGAATGACATCTTCCGCCGCTTGTCGACATTGTATTGTGATCCGCCAAAACCCTCATTTCGTGGTCACCACAATACACATGTGCCTCTATCCATTTGAAACGCTCTTCATCGGTGATATGTCCGCCAAATGTTGCATTGCCGCAAAACATTAGGTAACATGACACCGAACTCGAGCTTTTCTTCACCCGACGGTGACATACTCCACCGTATCAAACCCACCCTTGTCGTTGTTGACATTTGTCTTGTCCCACACAAATGAAACAAGACCACCCTCCGCACCACTTCCGCATAGGCTCGCACAATATGTGAATCTTCCACACCATGCATTATGATCATCCCGAATCGCTGATTCAAGTCATGGAAGGAATGCAAAACATTACCAACTTGCCAAATATCAAACCTTCCATCCTTTGGGCCCTTCTCGAATCCACGTGGGACATCCATCACAAGCAAAGAGTAACTCCTCTTCCTCACAAAACCTCGCATATCCCGCACATCTCGAGCATGAACTGACATCGCATTTTTTCTCCGATGGGATGTGAATTGCAACAATCCTCTTCTATGTCTCTATCGCGAGCTCGCTCATCCTCCAAGCCCTTCCAAGTGTTGACCTCATAAATGAACCTGAAAGTTTTCGGGCACTTGGTAAGGACTTCAATGTCTTTGTTGCTGCACAAAAACAGGATGCTTGTCAACAGTCAATGTTGAGGAGGGCGCCGGCATGCCGCGCCTCCCCGCACTTAGGGCCTGCATCTAGACCGGTGGGCGCCGCATGCCGCGCCTCCCTCCTCCTCCCGCCTGCACAGGAGGAGGGCGCATGCCGGGCGCATGCCGGGCGCATGCCGGGCGCATGCCGGGCGCCCAAGCGGAGTGAGGAGGAGGAGGGCGCATGCCGCGCCTCCCTCCTCCTCCCGCCTGCACTATAAAGTTCTAAGAAACAGAGAGTATGATAACATACCTTTCCTCGAAAGCCTGAACTCGCGACTACTTCGGTGGAATGTTGTGGGTACTCTTGCCTCACCATCTCAAAAGATGAACATCCTAAGTGCTTCGCCATGGCCACTTGGATGATATGCAATTTCTTGCGCAATATAATTTCATCCGACATTCCTTCAAATCCATAAGGCCGGTGAGAACTTTCTGGCACTAATAAGCATTTGCTGCCCGCCTCCCCGCAGAATACCTTGAAAGCAACGCCATGGCTTTGTCTGCATCTCCTTGGGCTTCACCAATATACCTCAACTTGTTTCGTTTCTTCCACGCTTTCCGCTTGCCTTTGCTCTTTTGCTCCCCGCCACATGTTTCTTCCGCAAGTCACAAGCCTCCCACTTTGCAAAAATTTTGTCCACATTCTCCCATACCCTTCCTTCCAACTTCGCTATGCACAAGATGTCTGTTGTCAACCTTGTTCTGCTTTGTAGGCATCATCTTCCCGTCCTTCATCATCTTCGATAAGACCCAATACCTTATACAGTTGAACTTCCAATTCATGGACATATGCACGCCATCCCGCTTGGCTATAAGCTTCATCTCGAGATATCTTACTTGCTCTATGAACGACATCTTCCGCCGCTTGTCGACATTGTATTGTGATCCGCCAAAACCCTCATTTCGTGGTCACCACAATACACATGTGCCTCTATCCATTTGAAACGCTCTTTCATGGTGATATGTCCGCCAAATGTTGCATTGCCGCAAATGTGTGGTTCCCGCCTAACACACCCATGATGTATTTCTTTGCCTGAATTTTTCCACCAGTCCTCTAGATCATCACACTCCTTGGGATCAATCATGCACAAAGGGGCAATACGCCTCCTCAACTCGGCCCTTTCCAATCACGCGATAATTAGTCCACGCTTCATCCACACGCCGAATCGCGATCCGGGGTTAGATAAGAGGCAGCCGCAGATGCGCCCTCCTCCTCCCGCCTGCACAGGAGGAGGAGGGCGCATGCCGCGCCACCCCTCAGCGCCGCATGCCGGGCGCATGCCGGGCGCATGCCGGGCGCCTGCACAGGAGGAGGAGGAGGAGGGCGCATGCCGCGCCTCCCTCCTCCTCCCGCCTGCACTATAAAGTTCTAAGAAACAGAGAGTATGATAACATACCTTTCCTCGAAAGCCTGAACTCGCGACTACTTCGGTGGAATGTTGTGGGTACTCTTGCCTCACCATCTCAAAAGATGAACATCCTAAGTGCTTCGCCATGGCCACTTGGATGATATGCAATTTCTTGCGCAATATAATTTCATCCGACATTCCTTCAAATCCATAAGGCCGGTGAGAACTTTCTGGCACTAATAAGCATTTGCCGCGCCTCCCCGCAGAATACCTTGAAAGCAACGCCATGGCTTTGTCTGCATCTCCTTGGGCTTCACCAATATACCTCAACTTGTTTCGTTTCTTCCGCCGCTTTCCGCTTGCCTTTGCTCTTTTGCTCAATCGCCACATGTTTCTTATTTCCGCAAGTCACAAGCCTCCCACTTTGCAAAAATTTTGTCCACATTCTCCCATACCCTTCCTTCCAACTTCGCTATGCACAAGATGTGCCCCTGTCAACCTTGTTCTGCTTTGTAGGCATCATCTTCCCGTCCTTCATCATCTTCGATAAGACCCAATACCTTATACAGTTGAACTTCCAATTCATGGACATATGCACGCCATCCCGCTTGGCTATAAGCTTCATCTCGAGATATCTTACTTGCTCTATGAACGACATCTTCCGCCGCTTGTCGACATTGTATTGTGATCCGCCAAAACCCTCATTTCGTGGTCACCCACAATACACATGTGCCTCTATCCATTTGAAACGCTCTTTCACTGGTGATATGTCCGCCAAATGTTGCATTGCCGCAAATGTGTGGTTCCCGCCTAACACACCCATGATGTATTTCTTTGCCCTGAATTTTTTCCAGTCCAGTCCTCTAGATCATCACACTCCTTGGGATCAATCATGCACAAAAGGGGCAATACGCCCTCCTCAACTCGGCCCTTTCCAATCACGCGAGCCAGATAATTAGTCCACGCTTCATCCACACGCCGAATCTGCGATCCGGGGTTAGATAAGAGGCAGCCAGATTCTCTTACCAAAGACACCTCGGACCACCTTCTTCGCATGCTGCATCTCGAATTCGGGTGAGGTAGTCCTCCTCGTGGAAGGAAGATTCCAACCTCTCTTCATCCGCTGAAAGGTGCACTGGAATGTCTCCTCTGTGACATAGTTCTGTAGTCTTTGCTTTCTTCCGTATTTTACCATGTTCGGCTCCAAACTCTCGCTCGCCGATCCTCTTGCATCAAGACTGCTTCCTCTTTCCGCATCCCGCCTTGTATCGGAAATGACTAGCTCGTTCGCCAACAAATTACCAGATCCGGACTTGGGTGTCGTGTTGGGCTGCCTCGGTGCGCTGCTTGCCTTTCCTCCAGCCCTCCCGACAATCCAACGGCCGGGTCGATAGCTCATAGCACCGGTATAGTAGAAGGGTGGCGCTGGAGGAGGAGGAGGGCGCGCATGCCGCGCCCCTTCCTTGCTCCTGCCACATCCATAAACATGCCTGCATGGGGGGTTGGGAGGGACTCCACACCCTGCAACGTAGTAGGGGCGCCGGCATGCCGGCGCCCCTCCTCTTCCCTTGCTCCTGCCACATCCATACACATGCCTGGCTGAGGGGTTGGCAGGGACTCCACACCCTGGAATGGAGTCGGGGCGCCGGCATGCCGGCGCCCGCCTGTGGCTGGCGGGTTATAAGGGACTGTGGGCACAAGCATAGAGTCAGGAGGCATGTCATAATCCATTATTAATCTGCATCTCTAACCTCGGTTTCCAAGTCATCCCCGCTTCTTCCATCATCTTCGTCGGATTGTCCAAGGATGTCGGGCAATGGTCCATCATGCTCATCTTCGGGGCCCAGCTCCTCTTCCTCTGAGCTGCCTGAGAGGTCCTCTCGTGATTTTGGGAGGGCTGCCTGTTCGCCGCATGCTCATTTCTCTCCGGTGGTCCACGATAGATCGTGACAAAAGCACAGCTTGCTTATAGAAAGCCCTCCCACTGCTGACACACAAAACCCATAAGCCAACTCACGCTACATCTACAAGCGAAATGAAAAGCAGTTAAAGCACAACACAATGTTAGCCAACCCGTCCATACGTGTTGATTCTGCTTAGCCTCTCAAGGCGCTTGTCGACATCCGGGAACACTTCTTAAGCTTGAACATCCCAAGGCCCACGGTGATAACCTTGAACTCCTCCGCACCGGGCGAATTTCATCCAGTTGGTGTGGCTTTTTTGTAAGCAGGATCTCGAATTCGGTTCCGCTATGACAAATCCAGACTTGCCCATACAACCCAGCCAACTCTTGCTCGCTGATTTGGCTTAGCTGGTCCAAACCTCAGAACCCACATTGATGTGTCCATATGGTCAAGATCATCCACCCTCCGCTGCAAAACCACTCCTTCCCTAGACAATTAATCGCATCGATTGAGTTAGTCGCGCCCGATGAGCATAGTTTCTTCCAAGTTGTATGGCGAAGGCACAGGATCGGGTTGCTTTCTTCTTCCCCTTCAAGCCTCCTTGTCTTTCGTGGCCCGCCCGCCTCCCCGTGTTGCCGGCTTTTGCTGAATTCCGAGCTCGATTTCTTCGCCGCCCACCCACATCCGCACGCCTCCAGCGATGCTGGTTGCCGCAGCGCCTGGCCGCCACCGTCCTTGTCGCGACAGCCGCCATATCCGCGACTTCCTCCGTCGCCTGCCTCGAGTCGCCTTCTTCTGCTTTCTTCCGCACAATCAAGGTGGTTCAAGCAGGCGCCGCTAGGTCCTTCTTGCTCGAGAGCCCTCCCGATGCCATGATTTCGCCACAAGGAACGCGGACGCATCAACCACCGAAAGCATACGATTAGAGTTCTCACTTTGAGGTGGAAAGCAACGATTGGGGAGAAGAACACCTCCTTGCGTGGGGATGATCCTCAAAGGCCCTACGCGCATCCACCGCAAGCGTTGAATCACTCCCTCTTCTCGCCCGCAGGAGTCCGCCGCATACAAAAGTTGAAGGGGACGAAGCCGGCTCGTGGAGTGTGGGGAAAAGACCTTATACGCCCGGACAAAAGTTAGGGTTCCCTTCATTTGCCCGATTCTCACCGTAACCTCCATGGATTCGCGAACGTACATAATGCATAAATTCCATTTTAGGACAATGTCCTAACTACACCTCTTAATGGTGGTGTCGCTTTTGGCGGAGGCGGCGCCATTACGATGGCGTGCAATGATTGTTTGCCGTTATAGGTCTAGAACTTGTGCATTGAGGGCGCCTTTCTCGTGCGACGTTGAAGTTGGTGGCTTTGTTGTAAGGAGGATCTCGAATTCGGTTCCGCTATGACAAATCCAGACTTGCCCATACAACCCAGCCAACTCTTGCTCGCTGATTTGGCTTAGCTGGTCCAAACCTCAGAACCCATGCCTGTTGTCCATATGGTCATCATCCGCCCGCCTGCAAAACCACTCCTTCCCTAGACAATTAATCGCATCGATTGAGTTAGTCGCGCCCGATGAGCATAGTTTCTTCCAAGTTGTATGGCGAAGGCACAGGATCGGGTTGCTTTCTTCCCCTTCAAGCCTCCTTGTCTTTCGTGGCCCGCCTCCCCGTGTTGCCGGCTTTTGCTGAATTCCGAGCTCGATTTCTTCGCCGCCCCACCCACATCCTTATCGCCTAGCGATGCTGCGGCCTGGGCCACCGGTCCTTGTGGGCGGCACGCGCCATCCGCGACTTCCTCCGTCCGCCTCGAGTCGCCTTCTTCTTCCGCACAATCTCAGAAGGTGGTTCAAGCGTAGGCGCCGCTAGGTTCTTCTTGCTTCGGAGAGCCCTCCCCGATGCCATGATTTCCTGCCACAAGGAACGCGGATGCGCATCAACCAGCTGAAAGCATACGTATTAGAGTTCTCACTTTGCGAGGAGGAAAGCAACGAATTGGGGAGAAGAACACCTCCTTCCTTGCGTGGGGATGATCCTCAAAGGCCCTACGCGCATCCACCGCAAGCGTTGAATCACTCCCTCTTCTCCCGCCGCAGGAGTCCGCACGCATACAAAGTTGAAGGGGACGTAAAGCCCGCTTCGTCGTGACAGTGGGGAAAAGACCTTATACGCCCGGACAAGAAGTTAGGGTTCCCCTTCATTTGCCCGATTCTCAGCCGTAACCTCCATGGATTCGCGAACGTACATAATACATAAATTCCATTTTAGGATAATGTCCTAACTACACCTCTTAATGGTGGTGTCGTTTTGGCGGCTGGAGGCGGCGCCATTACGATGGCGTGCAATGATTGTTTGCCGTTATAGGTCTAGAACTTGTGCATTGAGCGGCGCAGCCAGCGCCTTTCTCAGGTGCGTTGGGTGACGTTGAAGTTGGTGGCTTGGACGTTATATTTCCCTTTTCCTGCAGGAGAACACACTTTCGTTTGTGTCGTGGGTGAAGTGGCATCGCCCTGAAATGTTACAGAGACTCACCGCATGGACAGTGAAGTGAGCGATCTTTGTTGTATCCAATGCACTCCATGCAATAATGTTCCCTTGATGTTCTTCTCCCAGCTAAACTTCGCGTTTTCATGTTGCAGGAAGGGAGGACTTGCTGTCATCGCAGTTCAACCGAGAGCTGGACGCTGCAAGAAAAAGGAAACGCAATGCAAGATTGAATGCGTCCGATCCTCCTGTCCCGATGATGCCGCACAACACACCGCAGTCTCCAAATGGCTTGTGGGTAGTAGATGGTCAGTGTGTTAATTCTGCGTGTAGTTCTGTCCTCACGTGCATGCCAACAGCTGACCAGAAGAGGCTAGGTTCCCCCTGACTGTGTCACCAAATGCTGGCGCGTTTGCAGGTGAAGGTTGGAGGGGGCGGGTCCAGACCTCACCAAGGATTCCTCGGGGTGTTCCTCGTACACCAAGGAACATCAATTTGTATTCAGCTGTGGAGCGGAGTCCTAGTGGCCACCGGCGCCATGAAGAAGCGAATAGTTCCCACGCACCAGTGCGTCGCCGGGGTTTGTTTCCAATTGAGGAAAGGAGGGTGTTCTCGGAAATCCCTCGTGCTGATGCACCTTTTAGTGAGACAGAGGAAGGCGACCGCCCTGACGCACGGTCATTCCACCCCAAACCACTGAGCGAAACATTTGTGGCGCCACGGGACATGCAATCCGTGGTTCAGAGAAGGCGGGCAAGTGGAGTTCCTTTGTCGAAGAGCGACTCCGACATCGTCACAGCGGACTTCCGGAAGCCATGCTGCAACAAGCAATGCGTCCAGTCAATGTCTAAGGCCAATTTCCATGAGCAACGTTATCGTTTTCTGCGAATGGGGAGGGCAGAGCAAGAGACATTTCTTCAGTCCCTCCTGGTCGTGGACTTACAGGCCACCAGAAAGGACAAGGTCATCACGCATATAATGGGGGCGACGCGCATTCGGTGTTGTTTGCAAGCTTTTCGAAGAGTATACTGCATCGGCTCAGAGAGGTACGAGGAGTTGAAGAGCAGGGTGTTATGCAATGCACCGTGGGATGGGTCAAGAGTGAATCCGCGACAACCATCTACACACAGTCTGGGAGCCGTTGCCTGGATGGATAACAGTTTTCAAGTGATGGCGGAAAGGCTGCCAAACGTTGATGTGTTCCACCTGCCGGACACGTTCTCAAAGTTGGAGATCTGGGCCCAGTATCGCCGGGATATGACACGGTCTAGTATGCAGTTCGTGTCGTATCCCTATTTTCTGACCCTCTGGAGGACCAACTTCCCGAAGGTTAGGATTCCAAAGTCTAATAGGTTTTCCACTTGCTCTTTATGTGAAGGACTGAAGCGCACCATCCGGAACACTTCCGGCAGAGCAGACCAAGGTTTGTTCTTCATATCCTGCTGGGATGTGCATAGTTTCTAAGAACCATTTTTGCGGAAGGATGCATGATCGCCTGCTTACATGTCTGCGGAGTGTATATGCATATGTGGCTTCTTAAAAGGTGGGCCACCGCGTTTGCGCCTCGCTTGTCGCAGAGGTGTGGCAATGTAGATACCAATGTGCAAGACTCACATAGGTTGCACTAGGCGGAAGAGTGCTTCCATTGTCGGGGCCCAGACCCTTCAAGACATGCACGCAGGCGCGGCCCCCTCAGCGCCTCAGGGCGCCGGAGGGGTGCCCCCAAAGCTTTTCCGCATGTCGGTCCGGGGGGCAAGCATGCCGCGCCTCAGCGAGATTAACGCACCCATGTTCATGTTACAGGTTGTGCAACAATCATCTCGATATAATACTGTGTCTCCATTTTTGCAGAGGTTTACGAAGGAGCTTTGGCATCACAGTGGTGCGACTAAGCAATGAGAGAGACAAAGCAAAGAAAACATCGGTCCAAAAGTTATAGTCAGCCCCACAAGTATATGCATTGCTATCGATGGCATGGACGAAGAAGACAGAGCTCCCTCATTTCCTCCGTTATCCCAAAGAGTTGGCGAGGCATCACTTATTAATGTTCATGTGGTGGGATGTATGATACATAATTACACTTTCAAGGCGGGCATATTTACACTACGCTAATCACGACGCCAATCTCACTATCCATATAATTCAGGATGTCATATTTTCTTACGAAGGGTGCTTCCTAAAGTTCTTTACCTCGACTTGATAATACTTGCCGAGAACAAGAACCAGCTACTATTCGCGTACCTAAATATGCTCATCGACCTTGTGTTCGTTAAAATAAAGGTTGGGTTCCTATTGGTTGGTCATACCCATGATCGTTGATCAAATGTTTTCTTGTTTCAAGCTTCTTAGGCACAAAGAAGCGTTTACTATTGATACACTTTGGAGATTTTGAGCTTTCACCCCAACGCAAAGTTAAAGTAATACAGAGGTGGCGATTTTCGGTCTTATGTATGGCCCATTAAGAAGGGACGAGAGGATATGCATACAAGGCGGCGATGAACCGGTTGAATAATCTTTCCTTCCAACATCAATTTAAAATCACGAGAGAGGAGGCGGGACCGAGGTCAAGTTACGGCCATTCAAGTAAGCGACTCAACATCCCTCAATGGGAATCAAGATGGGTTGGAATTTTGAAATTTGTTCCATCAACCACCGTCGCCCCACTCCCCTCATGCCGGCGAGAGACAAAAAGGGTCAAGATGGAGGTCTTTCACCAACGTGTGTGGCGCACTTGAAGCATGGCTTCTTGAACTTGGCGTATATCACGCCATCGGAGAGGGTGTGGTGGAGGTTGTTTTGGGTCGACCAGGAAGGAATTGCCACTATTGTGGAGAACAATATTGCTCTAGTGCTTAAACAACCGTGGAGGTGGTACAACAGAAGAGGTGGAGGCACATGCCGCCACTTCAAGTGCCGGAGGAGGTTGTGCTTGATGAAGCATTACTAAGAGAAGTTCCTCAAAGGGATATGTATTTGGGAGCTCACCAGAATGCAAGTCGACAACAACAAGAAATAGAAAGGATGAATGGAGATGTGAAAGAGATAAGGAAGGGCATGTTCATTGCAACTCCATGCTCAGGAGATACACATAACAGGGCTTTCTGGATTGGGAAGGTGGAAAGCGTAGACTTCGATTGCGCGAACCCATTTCTTATGGTCCACTGGTATAGGACTGAGCACACTGATGCTTTTGAAGGGAAATACGTTAAGGAGTTCTTTGTTAGAGGACCAGATAATCGACGATCGCGAAATGGGAAGAGAGTGGGAACGAGAAATTTACCCAAAAAAATTCAGAAACTATTTGTGAATAAGACTATTATTCTCTATTATGGGTTCAACCTCAATGCAAGAAAGCACCTTTACGCTTCCGACAAGAAGGCTATTCGAGATAGAATGAATCAGCTGCGACCTTATCTGCAGCCTGGAGAGGAGGACAGTGACCATGAAGTGGATGATGGATGTCCTTTGGTTGACGAAGGAATTCAGTGTCCCGAAGACTAGAGATTTTAGGGTTTTGTTTTCACGATAGAGTGAGCGTATGTTGGCTTCCGAGTTTCATACTCGGCCGACAGTTACTAGATAGGTTGGCTGAACACTGGTCGCACGTTTTTACGTCGCTATGTAATGAAGGCGTTTACCGGGTCCATGCTTTTACGTGGTCTACCGCTTGTCTTCCAAAATACCGTGGAGGCATCTGGCGCCATCATTGACAATACCTAGCTTGCATTCACTCCTAATATGTTTGAACATTTGTCACATGGGATGGCATGGGTCCATGTGTTCCCTAGTTCGCCCAAGGTTAGTCACTTGTTTCTACCGTTGTAGAAAATATAGATAGTGGAGGCGCCGGCATGCCGGCGCCCACCGACAATACCCTAGCTTGCATTCACTCCTCATGTGTTTAAAACGGAAGGGATGGCATTTCGGGGCCATGCCCACGAGTTCTGTGCAAGGTAAGTCACTTGTTTCTACCGTTGTAGAAAATATAGATAGTGGAGGCACGGCATGCCGGGGCCTCCACTGACAATACCCTAGCCCGCACAGTTCGCTCCTCATATGTTTCAACGTTTGTCAGATGGGACGTAATTTCGCGGGTCCATGTGTCCCTTGGTTCTTTCCAAGGTAAGTCACTTGTTTGTACCGTTGTAGAAAATATAGATAGTGGAGGCGCTGCATGCTTACACCGCCCACACGCTCACTCCGCATATGTTACAACGTTTGTCAGAAGGGACGGCATTTCGCGGGACCATGCGCCCACGAGTTCTCCCAAGGTAAGTCACTTGTTTCTACCGTCAGAAGATATATATGGAGGCGCTGCATGCCGCGCCCATTGACAATACCTCCCGCATTCAATATCCATATGTTTCGATGTTTGTCAAGGCGGAATTTCTCGAGTCCATGCGTCCAAAAGTTCTCTCTAAGGTAAGTCAATCTCCTCACTCTTGGAGACTTTTGTTCCCTTGCCGATTGTTTTTCTTTGATAGCACCCATCCATGAAGTGTGAGACTCGACAGTACAAAACACACACCAAAGGCATGGAAACGCAATTGCATGTCTTGATTGGAAGATGGAAACAGGACTTGCACTGCATGTTGAATTTTCATTGTCATCTCCAATAGTTATTACTCCCTCATTAAAACGGTTTTTCCAAAATCATATACCCTTTACGATCGAATGAATAGCAAGAGGCCTCTCTCGTGCCCTCTTCACGCCACCAATGTAATGTCATGTATGGGCATTATTTCAAGGCAAATGTGTGCCCATCGAGGTTGTATATCCTTTTCCAGCCTATGTCATGACATTATCCCGGCTTCTCGCACACAAAGCAACCGTAATTTTGAAGCATTTTTGTGGAAAATGGCGTGATCAGCGTTTGCTCCCATGTTCCCGCCTTACCGCTTTATTCATTGAAAAGCCGCCTCGCTTATTCGACGATGAATATTATCGTGTTTCTTACCAAGGGATTGTCTACCGACCAATTTGCACAAGTTTCTGGGACATCGATGGGCATGAGGTAGCCCATTCTTCTACGGTAAATTGGCCTTTAAGTGGGAGGTTGTAAGGGTATTAAAGCTCAATGTACTTAGACTAATACACTTAGTCTAAGTTAGGTGTCAGTTAAGTATCATTAGTTTAGCTGAAGCTAATCACTAGGAAGCTTCTTGTGCTCCTTCCTAGGGGCTTCTTGTGGAGCTTCCTAGGGAGCCACATCTCAATGTTAGAGAGCTACTCTTGCCTCCTCCTCTCCTCTCCTCTTTCCACCATCATGGGCTGCCACACGATCCTTCAGCATAAACGACAACACTTTGCCCAACGCAATTGCTAGCGGCATAAAGGACAACACTTTACCCAATACGTGACCAAGAGCTTCAACAACTCTTCACCCAATACATGACCAAGAGCTTCAACAACACTTCACCCAATACGTGACCAAGAGCTTCAACAACCCTTCACCCAATACGTGACCAAGAGCTTCAACAACCCTTCACCCAATATGTGACCAGAAAGCTCCTCCCACGATACCACGCCCATTCGACAGCACTTTACCCAATACGTGACCAAGAAGCTCCTCCCATAATACCACGCCCATTTCGGAGCTCTTTACGGCATAAACGTCAGCACTTTACTCAATATCTGACCAGGAGCTTCGACAACACTTCACCCAAAACGTGACCGGGAAGCTCCTCCCACAATACCACGCCCACTCAACAACACTTTACCCAATACGTGACCAGGAAGCTCCTCCCACGATACCATGGCCATTCGACAGCATTTTATCCAATACGTGACCAGGAAGCGCCTCCCACGATACCACGCCCATTCCGGAGCTCTTTACCCAATATGTGACTAGGAAGCTCCTCCCACAATACCGCACCCATTTCGGAGCTGCCATTCGCACAACATGGGTTCAAGACAGCTGCAACATCACCCACGGAAGCTCCTTCCACGATACCACGCCTATTTCGGAGCCGCCATCCGCACAACCTAGGTCCAAGACAGCGAGCCGTAGCATCACATCTGCGCACGGTTAAGTGAACCAAAAGATGTAGGATTTTATCGAGATTATAGCTATTTAAAATATTCTGCATGAAATAAAAACAATGACTAAATACCTAGATCTTGATAACTGAAAACTAGTGTCCTTAGCCTATTTATCCTTTATTTCCTTCTAGACTGAGTTTTATTATAAATACAACTTGCCCAATACAATAGAAACAAAATCTCTAGAAGTAATCTTAGTGCATTTGCTTTAAGCTTTATTGGAGATATATAATTGTAAGAGTATCTTATACCCTTGTAATGTCAAGTCTTGTGTTGTTTGTTTGCGTATAGTGATATATTGGGCAGCCAAGAGACCGAGTTCGTTTGCTGTGTTCATGTTGTTATTTCTGAGCGAGACGGAAACAATGGTGAAGTGGCATTGATGGAACTACCTTACGAAGTGGGTTTGATGAAGCTGCCTTTTGAGTGGCTTTGATGGAGCTACCTTCTCATTACCCTTGCGTGACGTGAGCTTGAACAAAGAGAGGAAAAGAAAAGAAGAAGATGGATTTCTCTAGGTTCGGTATTGAAAAATTCATGGTGTTTTAGAGTGTGTGCTCTCGAGCTGGAAGGACTCATTAGGGCCCATGAAGGGGAAGCATGAACTGTAGCAGTGCCCCTTCCAGGTGCGGTGGCATGGGCGCATCGGGCTGACTTGATGGACGGAATCAGGGCTGGATCCGCAGCACAGTGCTGAAGATGAGGAGGCTCTTGAAGGCTCTCCCAGTTGCGCGGGTTGCTGCGGAAAGGAATTTCCGTGGCTCGGCGTCCACTCAGCATTGTTGGAGACATGCTCAGCTGGCTCCTACTTGTGTCCGCCAATTGGGCTCCGTCGCCGTTGCCTCGGGGGGTCTGAATCGTGTGGGAAGCTCCTTCGGGCACTGTGAGCTGTCGGTGGCTGGGGCTGGGGAGAAGGGGTACAGAGCCTACGGTTCATCCCCACCGTCCGATGTCGGGGATCAGGGTGAAGGTCCTGTGGCTGTGGACTACAGGCAAGCTCTATTTCCATCATCTCCTGCTGCCTCTGAAGGTGGCTGAGTGGCGGTCCACTCTTGGCAAAGCGGAGAATGGCATGACCTAGCTTTGAATGCAATTGGACCTACAGCAAGTCCTTGCATTGTTTCAGCCAGCTGGCTATGCTGCATATGGCCCCCTGGTGTACATAGTGCTGACATGGTTGAGATGAGATGGTCATGTGGTAGCTCGGACTGGCTGGAGGAGTAGAATTTGGAAGTTCAGGTTGCTCTTCAGTCGGATGAATGCTCTGGCTATGCTTTGCCTGGACATGTATCTGAGATGGCCAATTTGGTAGTTGCAGCTCTCTAGTATCGGAGAGGGAGTTTCACAAGCTTGCTGACGAAGTTCTGAATCATCTTCAAGAGCAGTTTGAGGTACTTGTCTGTCTTTCACATTACGTTTCTGAGATGGCAAGAGTAAAGCAGCACTCCATCCGCGTAACCTGTTAAGCTTGTTAGTGAATTTGGCATGTGTTCATTGAGCTATGACACTGGCTGTCTTTCAGGAGCAAGGTGACAAGCTTTCAATTGATGGCTTTGACACAGACTACTCTGTAAGTCCGGGCCCGATTCCGCAGCTTGAACTTCTTCAGACTGTTGGCCTGGCATGGCATGGCCGTGCCCTTTGCTTTCTGCGCTGGTATTCTGATCTACAGGCTCCTCTGAGCGCTGCAGGACGGAGTACTGACCCTCCGGCTTGGAAGCTTGGGAACATATGTCATCAACAAGCAAACACCAAACAGGCAAATCTGGCTGTCATCTCCTGTAAGGTAAAGCTTGTGCTGTACAGTGCTGCTGCTCCCAATCTGGAGAAAACCGATTATATCGGCCCACATGATAGTTCTTGGACAACTTGTACACACAGCAGTCTGTGAATCAGAAAACGTCTCCATAGTGATTACCATCCCCGTTCTATGATGCAGTGGCCCGGCTCGGTTCGATTGGAACGAATCTGACGAGGCTTGGGTTTACAGGCGCACCAGGGCCGAACTTCTGTCACTTCTGGAAAACGAGTTGAGTGAGCTTTTGAAGGCAGCTATCCCTCTCAAGCAAGCTTGATTTGCTTCCCACAGTCCTTTGTTGGACGATGCTGTATCGACCCCTGCAAATCTGTGTGACTTCGGTCCACCACCGGAAAGGACAATAAAGCACGTCTTAAGATTTCGGACGAAGGTCAATATCCTGTACTCTTGTAAAGCCGGTGCTGGTCTCCAGTTCGTGGCCATATCTGCGGTTGGAGCATCGACATTTACTTCACGGCCTTGGGACTGGCGTTCTGTGGGAACTCGTCAGAGTAGCGACCACGACGCGTAGTCCCCAAGCAAAGGCCCTGGAGAATCAAGTAACGAGCCTCGCTCAGAGGGCAGATTCATCAACATCGGAGCCGCGCTTGCAAACCATGGCGCCCAATCTTTCGATGGGGGACCGGTTTGTGGGCTGCTTGTTGGGGGGGGCTTGTGGTGATGCCCTGGGAGCTGCGGTGGAGTTCTTGCCCGCCCCAGTCATTTTTCGTGACTACGGTCCGTTAGGTGAGTTGATCCCGCTCCCATCGGTGCAATGCTGCGATCCTGAACTTCAGGTGTCGGGCCGATGGATTTGGGCTGCCTGCAGGAGTCAGGGACATCGGTGTCAAAGGAGGTTTCACAGACGACACCCAGATGACCTTGTTCACTGCTGAAGGGCTTCAGTCGACTGTCCTATCTTTCCTTTCAAGGAACGTGGACCTGAGAACCATGGAAGCAGAAAATGCTGTGCCAGGTCTGCACCAAGCCTACTTAAGGTGGCTCCTGATGGTCCTCCCGCCTTTGGGATTCTAGCTCTGGTGTGGGACACTTGATCCTGGTTCTGACTCCGGAGGGTTGTGCAGATGGCTGGCCACTCAAGGTGAATCATCTCGAAGTCCTCTCTTCACTCAGATCAAGGGCCAAGGGATGCTAGTTAAGCAGCAAGGACTGTGTCGACGACGAGGCCCGGGGATGACATGCCGGATGAGTCTTAGATCTGGAGGCGTGGGCAACTACGACAACAAGATAAATGACAGCAAAGGTAGGCACTTCCAGTGCACCTGGGCGTTTTCCGTCTGGCTCAAGACGTTCTCTTAAGTAACTTTAGTGCGCACTCACAGGCTGTGGTGGAATCATGCGAGTTGCTCCCTGCGCGCTTATCGTGCAAAGTGCATTCGCCTTCCTGTCTCCTGATGAGCAAGCTGAGCTCGCTTTCAAGCTAGGCTGCGTGTCCGCTGTGATCACCCACACGCATCCATCTGGTTGGCTTTCATCCGGCTACCAAGCATCTTTGCTGAGCAGGATTTTGTCAGGTAGATCTTGAAAGCCGTTCATTCTGCTGGTCTTGTGTGGTAGCAAGATAACAGGCGTGTCAGTTACTGATACTTAAGGCGTGTCACATTCAGGTGATTCCCTTCAATGTGCCATAGAGAAAACCACACCATTGTTAGAGAAGGAGCCAGACAATAACGAAACGATGTTCCAAGTGCAGGAGGCACAAAAGCTTGCAGCACTCTTCAGCAAAGACATCGCCGCTTGCTCTAGTAAGCAGGAGCTTGCCTTGAGGCACATCGAGAAACTGGGACGAGGTTTCGTGGGTGAAGAAGCTCTAGGAATAGCCCTTTATTGTGCCCTCATCTGCGGGGAAGATGTTGAGAATGCAATATGTTACTCTGTAAACCACGGTGGCGATTCTGACAGTACAGGAGCTATCGTCGGAAACATCATGGGAGCTTTGTACGGAGAAGCTGCTATTCCCAAGAGGTGGACGGATAGTGTGGAGATGGCTGACCTGATCCGAGAAGTTAGCAAGGACTTACTGTCCGTGACAGACCCAGAGCAGCGAGAAATTTTGCTTCAAAAGTATCCTGCTCCTGTCACTACACATGGAGGAGAGGAATACTACAAAAACAAGGAGAACCTTGTGGTGCCCCCTTTCTCACTGTAATCTTTCTCTCATCCATGGAAGCCATCTACTCCGCAAACTTTTCCTTGGTAGATGTTCCTGGTGCTGTAACTGGTGCGTCTGCGAAAGCGTCTCTCCTTTTCAAGTTGACTCCATACTGTTTCACAACCAAACTCATAAGCCAATGCCCAGCCCACACGAAGGAAATAAGCTATGTTCAGGGCCTACCTCTGCCAAGGCTGCTGCAAGATCCTCGGATGTTAGGACAAGTCGTTTTTCCTGCTCACACAGTCCACAGACGGAACACGTTTTAGAAGGAAACGTAGAGCGAAGCAACATCACCAGAAACTGCATTTGGGCATGCCCACCTTGCCAGGTTGAGCTTTCTTGTCTTTGCCTGGACCTGATTGCCTGATTTTACAATACCTGGATACAAAGTGTCAGCAGATGATACCTACTTCCAGAGCTGCAGAATCACAATTCACCACCTCATCAAGACTCCCTTACTGCATGGCATCACTCGCTACCTCCCCGATGAATTTCTGTGCTGCAACAGACACCAATCTTGTTCTGCAACACCAGTCAGCAGCTCAGTCAGTCTCAACCAGCTCCACAAACCCTAGCCCGTCCTCCCCGTTCAACAACGCAACAGTTCTGAGCCAGAAAATTCAAAACATACACTCGGATGTCGGGACAGTTGAAGCCGCTCCTGGCCAGATAGTGCTCGGCCAGCTCGTCAGGGATCTGGAAATCGAAACCCAAGCCGACAGAAGAGAGAACCGATGAGACGAGACAGCTCCCTGGCAAAAACAGCGTTAACTTGAAGAAAAAGACACAACGCAGGAACAACAGAAGTGAGCACCGTTGGAGTGTACTCCCCCAGCTGAGACAGGAATTCGATCAAGGCGGCGTCCATCTCTTTGTCACCCATCGATCAAGGAAGTTGCTTACAGCGTCTTGGCCCTTTGCATCAACTGTGGAGATTTCGTTCTTCTCCGTTCTCCTCGAAGTCTGAGTAAGAACTGTTCTTTAATTTGCCCGAACGCGTTTTCGTCGCCTGCTTTCCTTTCTCAGAGATGTGGCGTAGCCCAGGTTTGGCGATGTCCGCGGCGCTGATCGGGAATTCTTTACAAGAGGGGTAGCAGCCAGATCGGGATCGGAAGTCGTTGAATCCATGCAGGTAAAATCGGATCATGCAAACCCTCGCTTGCTGGAGACGCGGTTCTTTTTTTTTACATGGTGGCGGTGGGTTTGATTGTGTCATGGTGGTGGAGATGAGTATTGAGAAGACTTCTTCAGCTGATGCCGTCGTTGCTTGCTGTTTTTTTGTAGCTTCTGTTCAGCTGATGCTGGTGCGAGTTCTGACACCTCTTGGAGCATGAGAGTTTCGGGAGGCCACCCAAACAACAGCAGCACATTGTTTACCATCAGCCATGGTGCTCGTTTTAGCCATGGGCGATATGCACATACCACATAGGGCAGCGGATCTGCCTGCAAAGTTTAAGTCTATGCTGGTTCCTGGGAAAATTCAGCACATACTCAGCCCTGGAAATTTGTGCATCAAGGTTTGTCTCTTCTCCCATTGCGGGGCTCGTGCAAGTCCATGGCATAGCGGCATGTGAGCTGGAGTTTCCTTGGATATGTTTGTCTCTCGCTTAGCTGGAGATGAGTTCTCTTCTTGCAAGTTAAGGGTTTGAACTTGCGTGGTTCTCAAGCAAGTCATTGATTCCATTTTCGTTGGCAGGAGGTGCATGACTACCTGAAAAGCCTGTGTGCAGACGTGCATGTCACTCGGGGAGAGTATGATGATGATACTCGCTATCCTGAGACTAAGCTCTTGTCGATTGGTGCTTTCAAGCTTGGAATTTGCCATGGCCATCAGGTACTTTTGTTTTCAAGCCCTCAATTGGTGAGGCGATTCTTGAGTTTCACAAAGATATGTAAGTTGTAGTCGTTGATTTGTTTGTATGATTTGTTATGGGGGAATTGTGTTAGGTTGTTCCTTGGGGGGATCTAGATTCTCTGGCGATGCTTCAGCGACAGCTGGACGTCGACATCCTTATCACTGGACACACTCACCAATTTAAAGCATACAAACATGAAGGAGGCGTCATCATCAACCCTGGCTCTGCAACAGGTGCCTACAGCAGCATCACATATGACGTCAACCCTAGCTTTGTGTTGATGGACATCGACGGTATGCGAGTTGTAGTATACGTGTATGAGCTGGTTGATGGGGAGGTGAAGGTAGACAAGATAGACTTCAAGAAGCCCCAGTCAGCACCGTGAGGAAGCGTCCCTCGATCAAATGTTTTCAGTGAGCTTGTGTCTCTTGTCTGCGTATCGGATGGTGGCTGCCACTGGTTTTGGTGAGCAGGTATAAAACGTCGAACACAATTTGGTAGGTGTCATGAAGAGATAACTCCTCTTTTCGTTTGTGTTTTCACCTTTTCCTTCATGAACGTGCATTCCAGTGTGGACGAGCACATGTTGTATACATACTCCGTTGATCTTACACTTCACATAACAAACAGAGTATGTTTACATCAACCTCTCAAAACAGCTAAAGCAAGTGATTCCTGAGCTATTCATAGGCAAAAAGGTTCGGTGAACTGGAATAAGTACTCCATAGTGCGTGCAATTTTCCAAGCACTGGCATTCACTCTGCCGCGGTTCCCGCTGTTTCGTGTCTACTTTCTTGAGGAATATCAGAATCCGTGTTCTCCACAGGGCAGTCTCCCTTATGAGAATCAACGACAGCCAAAAACTCCACGGCCACCGAAGCATCTTTAAGCCTCAATCCATACATGGCAAGTCCTGTTTTGCTTTCAGCTGCACTGTTGGCACATGCAAAGCTGACGCCCCGGTTGTCCATTTTGGACACCTTCATGTCCGGAAATAGGTTTGCATTGAGCAGTAGACGCAGATTTCCCTTGGAGCGCATGACAAGTCTTGGCTTACAGGCTTTTTCTTGGGAGACATTCAACTTGACTTCCCCTCTGCCCCGTTCCTTCCACGCGTTGTTGATATACTCGAACAACGTTGCATCGGCTGTGAAGACGGTTGCCTCTTTCTCTTCCCCTGTTTCTACATGTACTACCTGAAGAGGGACAATGCTTGGGCCAGTGGTGTCAGTTCGTGCAGAGGATGACAATCCAGTAGCAGACCCGAAGCTGGACTGCCGGAGTCTTCCAAACACAGGTTCAAAAGAGTGCGTGTCAGAGCCCACCAGAGCTCCTGCACCCAATATCCCAAACATATTGTTCGTCGAAGAAAACGCTGGCCGAACAGAGGAGCTGAAGGACGCAAACCCGCAAAGAGGAGTGTTGGGCGTGATGAAATCACAGGCCCCGCCGGCGCCAGATGCACTGTGACCAGAAGCAACGCGACGAGGAGGAGGGGGCTGAGTGTCCTCATCTTCCTTGCTCTCCTTCACAACCGGTGATCGTTTTGTCTCACCCTGAATCCCATCCACTGAACCTTCCGAAATGGCACTCTCTGGCTTGGACACATCCTGCCCGTTCCCTACACTGTCTGATTTGTTGCCTTTGAGTGCTGCTGCAACCGGGTCCACACTCCCAGAAGTGCTCTCGGCTTCAGCAACCACCCGAGGCCGACTCTTGGCATCTGAGATCTCAGACGAGCTGTTAGCCAAAATCCGGGCCTCCTGACTGCTCAATCCTTCTGCTCCATCCTTCCAGTCGGAGCTCAAAGGCAGAATCTCCGCCTCCTGGGAGGCGACAGGTGCCACCAAGCATGAAGCGCGGAAGGGATTCGCCCCTGGAGAAGCTGTCCCCTTACGACAAAGTTTGATAATCCTCCGGGTGGCTAACACTTCATCGCTTGCCCTCCGAAAGGTAGTCCACGTTGGCTCATCATCCACATCCGAACCCTCGGAGGAATCGTCTCTTCTCAGCTGCCGAGTCGCCACCCTCTTTCTCGAAAATCCTCCCTTCTCACCAGACATTCTGAATCCAAGCTCACATCCCCTAAACCTGCAAAGGCAAGGCGACGTCACCTCCACCAAGCAGGTCGTGCATCACAACGTGAAATCTGCTGCAATTCGATTCCAGGATCGCATCAGAAACAAGGTGTACAAATAAGATTGGACCGCGTCTAGCACACCAAGCATGCTGCAAATTGCTGTACAGCATCCGGCTCACATCGACACTCACAACGGGACCGTTGGCAGAGCAAAAGGAGCAGAACCAGACACCACGCGCCCAGAACTGTAACGGCGAAGCGCGAGAGTGGAAATTCCGGACCAGATCACACCGGGCGGACACGAAATGGTTGAAGCAGCAGACCGCTACTAAAACAGCGGCAGATCATAGAAAGCACATTACAACAAATCTCAGCGAGAGGCGTGGAGGCGAGGAGGGCAGCCGAGGAGACAGCGGGGCTGAGGGCAGTAAAGATACACCGTCGACTGTGCCTCTCAAAACCCCAATTGAGGTTGCAGGACTTTCACAGACCTTAAGAAACTGATTAGGTTTCGCGTTCCGACCTAAAAGATCACCTAATCAGCCATCTAAGACGACTCTTGTGATTGATTCAAATCCATCTCCACTTGACGAATTGTCCACTGGATGCCTTCCAACTTCTGGTGTGCCAAGCGAAGCTGTCAGCTAAGGGCGGCCTAGCCACAAAACGGCAGGAACAGTGAAAGTTGCAAAATCTGATCTGCGTTGGTGAAAGTTGCAGGATCTGACCTTCACAATGTCATGGTAGCGTTGAGCGATGTCATCAAAGTGGCGGTCGACTCCTTGGTATTCTCGCAGCCTGGTGACCTGCTCGTGTAGCACATCTTTTCGCTCAGGGAGATTGACGAAGTCATCCATACAGCAGGAGGGGACGCATCTCATCGGATTACTTACAGCTCTGTTGTAGGCGGCAGTTGCTTCCTCGACAGCTTCCACAAGGTAGCCCCTGGATGTGTTAAGCATATTAGACAAGCTGGTAAGCTAGGTTGGAAACCAACGCAAGGATTGCTCCAAAACAAAAACCCTAACTGTATTTTGAAGAGCGCCGGCACCGACTCCTGTGTGTAAGTATCCCGTAGTAGCAGATGCTCAAGCACACTGCACAGCATCTTCAAGAAGTCAGAAACGTTTTTCAATCAGTATGAGGACCACGTCTGTAACCGGAGAGAACAGACACCTGAGCTTTGTGCTCATGGTTTGGCATCTCTTGATGAGCCACTCCTTCCTCATTCCATCCTGGACCCATAGGAAACTGTTGTCAACCGCCGAGGTTACTTGGGTCTCCTGAGGAAGACATTACGGCTAGCAGGAAGCAAAAAGCGTGACACTCACATATTGATGCTGGTTGCCCAGCTTGAAGTCTTTCACAAGCTTGTGAACAACACTGAAAATTTGTTCAAGTACCTATTGGGACAGGAAGGCCACTTGTAAAACTGAGAATCTGCAACGGTAACATGGAGTGCTGCTGACCTTCAGTAGTGCTCCAGTAAAAACTCCATCCATACGTTATGATATTCAACGAACTGCCGATCGGCTGCATACAGATCCTCAAGCCAAGCTGCTTCTTCCCGCTCGTTCTTTTCCACAGCATTCTTTATCCTAAAACGAGAGGATCAGGTCCACACATTTTAGGACCAGTCAAAATCCACAAAATGTGTCACCCGATTTGTATAAACCATGGGAAAAGCATGCGGGAAACCAGACTGACCTTACTGGAAGCCTAGCAGTCTTTATGCGAAGAGGACTTCCCTCATCTGCAGAGGTGCATCATGATGGGAAAGGCATGTCACCTAACTACACTCGAATGCGCCACTCTCCCAAAGAGAGTAGGAACATACTAACCAATTTCTCCGGCGTTGAATGTGGCCACGATTTTGTCATACTTTGCTTCCATTCGGGCTTCGATCTCAGGAATCAGGGCCATCTGATAGCCTGCTGCATCCTGCCAACATTATCCCGACATATGACAAGACCCGGACAACGTATACAGTGGGTCTGTCGATGCAACAGGGATGGGTCCACACCAAAACACACCTCAACAAGTGGAGCCGTGGAAAGATGAGTCTTCTTCAACCAGCCAGGGGTCACTCCCAGAAAACAGTTCACCACCCCTCCAATGCCATTATCAGACGTATCAGAGCTGCTGCTTCCAGTAGCACCAGACGCGGCATACACCGAGCTGGCATTCATCCCACTGACTCCCGAACTTGGATGTCCGCTATTGCTTGTACCAGTACTCGAGCTCAGGCTGATCATCGTGCTGATGCTGTCAAACGAGCATCGCGAAACATGAGTCCACTTCTCTGTGTCTTCATCTGGAATGTCACCATCCTTAGAAATTAGTGGCAGTCTCAACCGCTGAGAAGACTCAGCAACTGCAAGTCGCACTTCCAAAGCCTCATAGACCTGAACCGCATGAAATCATGTTCAGAGGCAAAACAAAACTCCTTCAACAAACACCCATCCAAAATCATCCCAACTTTACCACAAATATTACCTGAGGCGGGCAACGAAGCCCTAGCTGCGCAAACAGCCCCTGCAGATCCCGCATTCCCCCAGCATTGGCCAGAGACAAAGCCTGCTGGTACTCCTCAACAACCGCAACAGCCTCACTGTACAGAGACTGCAGACACAAGAACGCCACCCTTTCTCACCACCAGCTCGGCAGAAACCAAGCAACCGACCCACCCACCACTTACCATGACCTCCAAGTACCGCAACCTCTCCTTCGCCATCTCCTCCCTCGCCTGCACATGCATCATCCATCATCCATCATCCACCATCCACCATCCACCATCCACATAACCATCATCCACATCCTCCACTTCTCCACAACCCACAACACCACACCACGAAACCCACCAGCAGAAGGTCATTGTATGTAGACTTCATAGACAAATCCGGCCCCAGGCAGTACCGCTCCAGCTGCTCCAGGAGCTCCATCACGCCCTGCCCCAGCGACTGCCCGGGCGGGGGCAGCAGCTGCGGCTTCACCATCTCCCCTTCCTCCCGCCGAAGTCCGAGCTCCCCGCTCCCAATCTGGCAAAATGCGGTTTAGGTTTCGTGTCGCGCCCTTATCGTGAGCTGGGCAATGAAAGCTCTCGCAGCACCACAGTGGTCGGGGCTGGAGCGTGCTGTCGCGTTGGCATACAGGATCCGCGGATTCCATGTCGCAGTGAGCTGCAGGTGCGCGCACGCAGCCCCGGCTATGGCGGCCGCAGAGGAAAAGCAAACCCAACACCAGCAGAAACTCCCACAGCAGCAGGAAGGCGACATCTTCCAGCCCCCGCCCTTCCCGTGGGGAGACACCCCGGAGGCGGAACATTACAGGCAGCAGGGAGTACGCAACAGCAGGAATCTCTTCACGAATGCCCGCGGAAGCAGACTCTTCACGCAGCTATGGCTTCCGCTGGGGTCCGAGCCGGAGGCTCTGGTGTGCATGGTGCACGGGTACGGGAACGACAGCAGCTGGACGTTCCAGAACACGGCGATGCTGTTTGCGAAAATGGGCTACGCGGCAGCAGCTCTGGATCTGGAGGGGCACGGGAAATCTGACGGAATGCGGGCATTCACCCCGGATCTGGACGCCGTAGCGTCCGATTGCTCCGCTTTCTTCCGTACCGTGCGTGAGAAGGAGGAGTTCCGCCATCTCCCAGCCTTCCTGTACGGGGAGTCTCTGGGAGGAGCCATCTGCTTGCTGGTGCACTTTGCGGAGCCTGAGGGTTGGGATGGCGCGATTCTGGTGGCGGCAATGTGCAAGATCTCGGACAACGTGAAGCCGGCATGGCCGATTGCAGTGGTGTTGAAGGCCATCGCGCGGTTCGCGCCCACCTGGGCCGTGGTGCCCACGGCGGATCTGGTGGACACGTCCGTGAAGGACCCAAGAAAGAAGCTGCTGGCCAAGTGCAATCCCAGGAGGTACGCGGGGAAGCCGAGGCTTGGGACGGTGGCGGAGCTGCTCAGAGTGACGGACTATCTGGGATCCAGGCTCCAGGATGTGAGCTTGCCGATTCTGGTGATTCATGGAGACGCGGATGTGGTGACGGATCCCGCTGTGAGCGAGGCTCTGTACGCCGCCGCTGAGAGCAAGGACAAGACGCTGAAATTGTACCAAGGGATGCTCCATAGCCTGCTCCAAGGCGAGCCGGATGAGAACGTGGCTGTCATTGTGAAGGACATTCGGGAGTGGTTAGGGCAGCGCGTGGAGAGATTCAAGGCCAAGAAGGAGAAGCAGTTGCTGTGAGAGCGCTCTGCTTGCTCTGCCATGCCGGCGTCCATCCAGGTGCAATTTCCCGCCGAACTAGCTCCCAGATTAAATTCATTTCCCTTGCTCCTTCCTGTACAATACGATCTTCCAGAACCCACCATTGGTGCAAAGTGTTAGTGTAGTACAGTACAATGCGCAGGCAATTCATGGCGTGATGTAGCAGGTAGTGGGACGATTTGTGGTAGAATTCTTCAGGCCATTCTATACAGCAGGACCGAGTGTGAGGTTCTTTGCAGAGAAGGGGCAGTTGTAATTATGGATTATAGGTAACGCCCAGCCCGAGACCAGGGATTCTGTGCTGTGATGAGATGCTTGAAGCTCATGCAACAGGCAGGCTTGTGTATGAACGCATTATTACCAAGGAAGTGCAATGTAATGCGATCTGGATGTGTGCTCTCATCATACTCGTACCCAACTTCAAGCCAGCTTTCTGCCGGGTGGAGAAGCGGCTTGTGACACCATCTATCTGCTTTCTTGATTGCTAGTTCAAGGAAAGATTCTGGCCGGGCTGGGCTTCACACCTGGACGAAGGAGATGGGAGTCATGACCTAATATGCAAGCCATGGCCACATCCTCAAGGTGCCTGAGACACTTGCTCGCCAAGTGCCCAAGGAGGCCAACATCTCTCCACCATGTCAAAGCTTTATGGGCGGTGGCGGCACGGCGGGCCCTGCTGCCACTCGCCGAACCCATCATCACCCGGCCATCTCCTCCACCCTTCCAGCACGGAGCGCAGCAGCGAAGGAGCCTCTTCATCCAGACGCAGAGCACGCCGAATCCTTCCTCCCTCATGTTCTACCCCGGCAAGCCGGTGATGGAAACAGGCAGCGCAGACTTCCCCAGCGCCCGCTCCGCCATGGCGTCCCCGCTGGCCAAGGCCCTCTTCGGGGTGGACGGCATCACGCGGGTCTTCTTCGGCTCCGACTTCGTCACGGTCACCAAGTCCGAGGACCAGTCCTGGGAGATCCTGAAGCCGGAAATCTTCGCCGTCATCATGGAGTTCTACACGGCCGGCCTCCCCCTCTTCACCGACGCCCAGCTTCTGCCGCCCTCGGACACCACCGTCCTCGACACCGACTCCCAAACGGTGGCCATGATCAAGGAGCTGCTGGAGACGAGGATCCGCCCGGCCGTGCGCGACGACGGCGGGGACATCGAGTACCGCGGCTTCGACCCGGCCACTGGGACGGTCACCCTCAAGATGCAGGGCGCCTGCAGCGGCTGCCCCAGCTCGGCCGTCACCCTGAAGTCGGGCATCGAGAACATGCTCATGCACTATGTCCCGGAAGTGAAGGTGGTGAAGCAAGTTACGGACGAAGACGAGGAGAAGGGTTAGCTAGCTAGGGCCAGGAGGATTCCTTCGCCGGCTGGCTGGCCGGCCGAATGAAAGAACCTCATCACACCACACAGCAGGGCATCTGGGCATCTGGATCACAGCCCGAAGGGAAGTTTCGATCCGCGGACTTCCGGTTTATTAAAACGTTGCTCAACCATCTGACCAAGCTCGTTCATGTGCGGTGACGATCGTGCATGAGTTACCGGGGTCAAATGTGGATGAATTGTGCCCCAATTTTGCCAGGAAGTACTCAGCACACCAGAAGGTGAGGCTCTGTTCGTTCCTGTCGCAACCGGGGATGGCTGCGATGGCAACGGCGTGGGCGCCTCACCACTCCTTGTCTCTGCGTCGGGCCGGCTTGCGCGGGGCAGGGGATGGCGAGTGCAGCTGCTCCTCCTGCTACGTTGCAGTGGATGCTCCTGGATGGAGATTGCGCAGCAGGGGAGGCAGGTGTGGAGGGCGGCATTGCAGGGAGATGCGGGGCGGAAGGAGCTTCCGGAGCAGGCGGGGACAGGTGGTATGTGAACATCACAGGGTTCCCGTTTCCGCTGGGGCCGTTCCTGACGCGGAGGACGATCCGGAAGGAGGTGGAGCGGGGGCGGGTGTGGATGTTCGAGCAGCAGCAGGCGCTGGGATTCACCAGCGTGAGCACCAACACGCGGATGACAGTGATCAAGCTGCAATCCGGGGAGCTGTGGGTGCACGCGCCCATCGCGCCCACGGAGGAGTGCGTGCGGCTGGTGAAGGAGCTCGGAGCGCCGGTGGGCTTCATCGTGCTGCCCACCTTCGCGTACGAGCACAAGATCTTCCTGGGGCCGTTTTCCCGGAAGTTCCCTCGGGCGGAGGTGTGGGTGGCGCCGCGGCTGTGGAGCTGGCCGCTCGACCTCCCGCTGGAGTTTCTGGGCATCTTCCGGGCGCGGGTGCTGCGGGAGGGGGACCCGGGGCTGCCGTGGGCGGGGGAGCTGGAGCTCAAGGTGCTGAGCTCGCCCGTGGGCATCGGGCCGTACGTGGAGGTGGCCTTCTTCCACCGCAGGACCCAGACGCTGCTGGTGACGGATGCGGTGATCCTGGTCCCGGACGAGCCGCCCGAGGTGGTGAGCCGGGAGTCGCTGCTGGACGCGGCCAAGAACAACCTGGCCGTGCGGCTGCTGAGCCAGGGGCGGGAGATCCCCGACGGGCCGCTGGTGGACGATCCGGAGACCCGGCAGCGGGGGTGGGAGAGGATGGTGCTGCAGATACTGTTTCTAGGGCCTGCGGATCTGCTGGAGCCCAAAAGCACGTTCGCGCAGATCTCGAAGCGCCTCATCGTGTCCCCGATTGTGAAAACGCTGGTGTTCGACAAGGCGCCGGATGCGGTGCGCGCCTGGGTGGACGCTATTGTGCGGGACTGGAAATTCAAGCGCATTATCCCGGCGCATTTCGCAGCCCCTATTGCTGCCACCGGGAGCGATTTGCTGGCGGCGTTCGCGTTTTTGGATGACCTTCTCATCGAGCGGCAGGAGAAGAAGGAGCCTTTCTGGGCTTCGATTTCCAACGTGTTCAGGCAAGTGAGCATTGCGTTCCCGGAGGCCGACATGAGGACGCTGTCGGCCCTGGATGCCTTCTTGGTCTCCGCAGGAGTCGTGAAGGAAACCCTGACCAGTCGGAAAACCACGAGAGGCTGACCTGCCAACGGCGTAGGACTCCTGGAGGTTCGATCTGCGTCCGTGCATTTTATGACACAAAGTACTTTTGCTAGGGCGATCCCAAAGGGACTTTATTCAAGTGTCCACCTGAGACTAATGGGGCTTCGGGACATGGCCGTCCACAGCAAAGTTTCGGGTGGCGGCAGGGAGTGCAAGCCGCATTCCGTTCAGCTCTGCTTTGGCTATGACTTGGCATCCCAACCGGGACCTGCACCAGACAGCTTGGGAGAGTTAAGCAGAGTGACGGCTTGAACAGACGGGAAGGCAGACTGAGCGAATGCCTTCGGAGATGCTTACGTTTCAGTTAGACCGAAGGCAAGGTCGAGCATGTCATTTTCTTCATCTGAGGGTTCTGGTAATTTGCTGTAGTAGTCTTCATCCTGCTTTTCAGATCATACCCACATGCACGGATTAGCACAGGGACGGAGGATTTGACATATGAGAAGGACGCTAAGTTTTCAGACTTGTTGGGATACGATTTAACTCGGATTTCATACATGAAACCAAAGCTGATAAATATCTCCTTACTCTTCGAGCTCTTTCAGCCGCAGGCCTCACAGGTGAGAGAGGAATGAGGATAGTTTAAGAACTCGGTGACAGCGGAAAAACCGGAAACTTGTGTAGGTAGTAACTGGACAGCACACAATAGACCAAGAGAATCATGCCAAACTGGGAAGAGATGGGTAATACCATCAAAATCACATGGCAAGTTGAGCAAGCTAATGATCCCTCGCAGGCACCTGTACAGCGAATGGAGTGTTACAACGAGCACAAGCGAGAATCAAAAAAATCAGAGGTGATGCTAGCCTGGCCCTCCAAGGGAATGCAAATCTTAGATACCTTCTAGCTCGATGTCATTTGCGTGAGCAGCTTCAAGCATGCTTGTACCCACAGGGACTTTGACGGTTTGCTCCTCCCCGTCTTTGTTAACAAAGGTCACAGAGATTCTGAGAAGCCATACAACACATGGACGGGACATATCATTGTTACCACCATCACAAGCGCATCAAGCGAATCTCCAATAGACTTGCGCAGCACAAGCTTCCCGGCATGCAGATACCTTGACAATTTAACAAACAAGTGTAATGCTTAACGATGACGGACCCTCCTAGTGATGGTGTGAAGACAAGAGATTTTGAACCGTAATTCCCAAATAGGTTACAGGGGCTACCAACGTTTCCTTTGCTCCTTCATTTCTAGCACCAGGCTGCCCACCCGATGACATGTTGCGCCTCTGCTCGCCACGGTTCGCTGGTGATCACAAAGAGACACCTCATAGTGAGATCCATAGCTTCATACGTACGACTACACACGTCCATGTCAAACTGGGCCATTGCACCGGACTGGTTTTTGCAGCCCAGCTGCCTTTATACAAAATGGCACGAACCAGTCTTTACACAAGTCGAAGATGGATCGACTCAATGCAGCGTTCCATGGGATGAGCCAGGGACTTACAGCTACAAAAACGTCCACATCATCTAAATCTGGCTCTGGTGAGGTTTTGCATCCTTGTCAACTCTTTCACATTCTATACATCTTCAGAAATCCATGACCCTGCACTCGCATCATAATGAAGTACATCAATTGCCCATTCACCATGACCTAAGGCAATACTGGTACCGATCCAAATACCAGTAACATTGCCACTCTCACAAACGACACATTGCCCAGCCACTCCATCCACGGACACGCTCAGACATTACGCTCTCAACCAATGCAGGCTGCCTACCGTGAAGGAAAACGAATCGCAAGAAAAGACCCTGTTCCCTAAACCCTAATTACACAAAGAAGCGGAACAAGGGACATACCGTCCAATAGAGCCTGCTCGGAGAAGGAACTGGCGCTGAGGCGGGACACAAGCCGAGCAGCAGCCATGGCGCTGTGCAGGGGAAGAAGGGACTGCGCACAGGCAATCCGAGGCAAGCTGCTTCTTGCCGCATGGAGAAAAGACCCGCTGGAACCAGACGGTGCAGCAAACTCAGAAGCAGCCCTTCCGGCCCTCATCCTGGGAGCAGCATCGAAAGCCCGAGCCTCCAATCCAACGGAAGAATGCCAACCCCGCACGGCAGACCTTGCTGCGGCCAGAACCGACCTCGGCACCGCTCGTCTCACAACAGCCGCCATGGCCTGATCCGTCCCCGAGGTCCCAACACAGTCTTAGATTCCGCCCCTACCGATGCTGTCATTCAAGCTCGCGCTACACTGTAGGCGGGAAACCCTAATCAGGACGAAAGGCTCTGCCGTTTCATTTCCGATTCTATTCGGCTGTTTATCCGATACTTATCGGCTGGGGCGATTCAGCGAAGACTGCTGTGAGGACAGGAACATGTGTGTGGGAAAGCTCACACCTCTGTGAGCTCAGGACACGCTGCAACTATGGAGGCCCTGACTTTGGCCGCCTCAGCCTGCCCCGCCACGGTTTTCCCCTATTGTGAAGGCCTGCGAGTTCAGAACACTATCTCCGTAAGTGTGTCGAGGTTTCCTGAAGTCCTGCGTTTTTTTCTGTGATCTCCTAGCCGGGAAGCGGCATTGCCTCTCGCTTTGCTTTACTCATTATTGGCAGCTAGACGGTGCCGTCTTGGGGGCCTGCTGTTTTGAATGTTTGGACAAGGGAACGCGCAGTCATACAGATGGCTAACTTGAGCAGGCTCGGTGACAGTCATCAATGGGATTGCGGTTGGGAGCATTCTGTTTCTGATAGCATCCTATGGCACGAATGACTTCTTTTCGTATCATTTCCGCTCTCTAGGCCGGGATGCAGTCTGGCATCCAGAAGTTGTGGCAGTGTGGTTGAGATTTATACATGTTTGTGAGTGTGGCACGCGGATTCTTGGACGTTGTGGACACCTATTTCATTCGTAAGCTGTGCTTTCATTTCTACGTGCATTCGAAGAGCTCATTGTGACGTGCACTGTGCAGGTTAAGTCTAGTATTTCAACCAGTGCCCCGATCCCGTACCAGAGACTAGTGGTTACTGCCAACAAGAGGGTGCAAAAGAGACGACAGGTGAAGTTTGTTTCATCGTGCCGGAACTCTGATGACGATGACCAGGGCTCGGGTGGTAGTTTATGGTGTTGTCTCTTGTTCTCTGCATGTGCAGATTGTCTTGACTCAAGATGTTGCAAATCTTGGAAAGACCGGTGAGCTATTGGCCGTCAAACCAGGCTACTTTCGAAACTTTCTGTATCCTCTCGGGAAAGCCAAGATGGCAACTCCTGAGATTTTGAAGTAAGGGGTGTTTTGGAACTCTGTGGAGAACAGTCGCTGGACAAGAACATATATCAGGATACAGAGGGCTCAGAGATGGGAATCGTTTTGTGCTGGCAGGGCTATTAAAGTGGAGAAAGACAAGGAGGAGGCTGAAAGGCAAAGGGTACGGTATTATCATTGTGCATGTCGGGCATGCTGCCAGGAGGACCGGGTCAAGATGTTATGCTAAACACTCGGGTTGTGCCGTTTGGTTGCTGCAGATAAAACAAGAGGCAGAAACCATTGCCAGGCAATTCCAAACTATTGGGGGCTTCAAAGTCCAACGTAAAGCTGGAGTGGGGAAGCAGATCTTTGGATCGTAAGTGTGCTACAGTTATGTCCATGTCATTCGCATTTGATGCACCACTTCAAGTACTGACGCTCTCAACCGTGATCCATATCCATTAGGGTCACTTCCCAGGATATTGCGGACATCATCAAGGCAAACACTGCCAGGTGAGTTTCATCCAATTCTCACAGGCGATGCATCGTCTCGCAACCCTACACCCATGTCTGGTTGCTCAAGATTTGTTCTTCGTACGTCTGCAGAGATATCGACAAGAGGATCATCACTGTTCCAGAGATCCGTGAAGTAGGACAGTACGTGGCTGAGATCAAGTTGCATCCAGAAGTCATTGCCCAAGTTAGGATTAATGTGATCGGGAAGTAGTTCTGCAAATTGTAGAGGTGCATTCTTCCATTAATTAACCATGCCTTTATTCACCCATGAATGTATCATCAAAGAGGTCGGGAGACACAAACCATGCTCGTCTGTGATGAACTACTGCTGCCGCAGCGTGTCGAGTGACACTGACAGTTTGATGTACTTCGAAACGGGCAACCTAGTGTGAAAGCGGCACCTTTGAGTATAACCCCCAATCTCGGTCGCTGCAAGTGCAGTCTTTGCAGAAACATCAACGCTTCGGTGCGATGGCGGGGCGGAAGTCGTGGCTTGTGCTGCTGCTCGCGGTGCTAACAGTGGTGCTTCAGCAATGCAGCTTGGCGTCAGCGGAGACGGCCAGCGCGTTCGTGGAGAGAGTGATCCATGGTCACCCAATCGTCATCTTCTCCAAGTCCTACTGTCCGTGAGTTTCTTCCTGCTCTTCTTCCACTTGTGAACTGCAGCAAAAGATCCGAACCATGGCCGGAACGGCGCTAGGGTTTGCTCACCGCGGCTGCTTCCTTGCTCTCACCTAACCTTCTCCTCCGGTCTAACAGCTATTGCAAGCGGGCCAAATCCGTGTTCCACGAGTTGCACGAGAAGCCGTTCGTGGTGGAGCTCGATGAGCGAGGTTTGTTTCTTCATTTGCTGGTTTCGTCTTCCCAATCTCTTGGCCGCCTAACTTTTACGTATCACAACAGAGGATGGGGGCGACATCCAGAGAGCGGTGAGTGAGCTGGTGGGACGCCGCACTGTTCCCCAAGTTTTTATCCACGGCAAGCACATTGGTGGCTCCGACGGTATGTACCTCCGGACTCAAATTCTGCCGTTGGATGCTTCCGATGCTGTGCCGGGTAGCGCGCGTCTGAGTTCCACTTGTCACGAACCGATGGTTGTCTGCAGACATTGTTGAGGCTCATCAGAACGGAAAGCTGGCCAAGCTGTTGAGCAAGAAGAGCGAATTGTGAACAAGCAGACCTGGGCTTTGTCCAAATGCAATGCTTGGGCTGTGTAGGTAGATATGTATTCACTTTCGTGCTTCCCAGCCGATGCACACGCGTTTCATCTGCTCTCTGATGTGGGTAGTTGCTCTAGCAATATATACTTCATGGCATACCGTTTCCCGTTGTACGACGTGCTAATGCGAACCATCCAAGATGGCCAGCCGCAGTCCGTTGCAAAACAACTGTTACGGACTAGGTAGAAAACAAGATCGTCGTGATTTTGTCCTCTGCGGAACGTATTTGATTACATATTTCGAACCTTACGATAACCCGACGTGTAACACAGGGGAATCAGAACCCTTGCTGAAGATTTCTCCATGGGTTTCTTTTGATTTATTTTTGAAAATATTAAATTAAAAAAATCTCAAATCTGTAATTTGATATTAGACGTTGTCTAGGTACTATGTATCCGATTCAAATTAAGATCCCCTTTTTCATCGACCAGCCTCTCCCTGACGCTGGATCAAGTGTCTTGCTCCCAAGTAGTACTCAAACTGTTCTCATTAGGTCCTTAGCGTTGATGAGTATGGTTGTTGTTTCCTTTTCCAAACCAGCTGTTTAACAGTTGATCTTGATCCAATGAGGCGTTTATTGGCACGCCTGAATGATCCTCATCTCCAGGACCCAGTATGTTCAAATCTGAATTCACGTTTTCAGCTTGCCATGGCTTGTTGGACAAGATAATTGCCCTGAAAGTTGACTTACCCTTGTGGTAGACTATGCACATCAGCGTTGGTACCAAGGACGTCCCCTCGCGTCGTCTAGCGTCGCCTGGCGTCGCCTAGCATAGCGTCGCTTAGCGTCGCCTAGCATAGCGTCGCCTAGCGTCGCCTAGCATAGCGTCGCCTAGCGTCGCCTAGCATAGCGTCGCCTAGTGTCGCCTAGCATCGCGACGTGTCGCCTAGCATCGCCTAGCATCGCCTAGCATGAGGACAAGCTATGATCTGAGTTTGTCCTCAGTGGAGGGGTCTACATATACTAGCCTTTGGCATCGGCATATTCCTAAGATATTCTATTGGCATCAGCATATGCCGCAAATATCCTAAGAATACACTATAATATGCAAGGAATATGCCAAAGCATATTACCTGAGCTTATCCACTTAGCTATTGCTAACTATGTTTAATTAACACTAATCAATGCTTAATTGTCATAAGTGCTTGAGATTAATTAGCACTAATTACTTAGTAATTAGTAAAGATAAGTAATTGGTAGATTAATTAATGCTAATTAATCACTAAACCCGAGATATTAGTATCACACGCATGACGCCCACAACATCGTCAGGGAGGTTGTCCCACAATGTTGCGTCCATATCGGGGCCCCCATCAGTAGATTCAGCAGCTCTCAACTCAGTAGCTCTGACAAGGATGGCTTGGGAGCGATTGCGATCTCGTCACGACAAATTGTTCACTTTTTTCTTTTGGTCCTTCACCGAGGTGGAGCTCCAGCTTGGTGGATGGGGTGCACGAGCTGCATCCAGCTCCGGTTGATCAGGATCGGCGGCCGCTCGGCAAATCGAAAGGTAATCAAACATACGAAAAGTCCTATGTACAACAACTCAGCTGAAGTTTCCAGCGGGTTGGGCACAAAGGTTTGATTTTACACTAACACAATACCCCACATATATAGGCTGAGATTAAAATTACCGAAACAAAGCACGACTTCGGATTGCAATTTTAGGAAGGCGGGGGATGTTGTAACATAGTATTCTAACACTTTTGGACCATCTTGTAAAAATGATGCCCTTGCGTAACGCACCACCTCCCGAGTCCTCCCGCCCTCGCCTCGGGCCGGATCCCTCATCACACTCATGTAACGCCCCCACACCAATATGTTACATAATGTGTGACCGTTCGTTGTTTTTTCAAGTCGTGATAAGATTTTTAGGTCCGGATCCTTGAACCACCAGCCATACTAATTAATTGGTTCATTTATTTATGGGCTGCCACTCCCTACCACACCTGTAACACACTATTTGCGCGTGCACCTTATGACACACTCTTTTGCATACTCATGTCACCCTATGGCACTAGGACATGTGAGCATGTCGGGTTTCAAAATTCAAACTATAATTAAATAATCAAGGATCATTAATCATGATTTATTATTGAAAATTATTTAAAGTGACAAAGAATTTCTTCAATCACTCTAATTTATTTTTAATATTATATAATGTATTCACTACTCAAATAACTCAAACTACTTTTTGATTTGTCTTTCATGTTTGAAACTTTACAATTTGGTTCGGATAATGTTGGCTTTGTGGGAGGGAGCCACCGCCTTACCATCCTCGCTTATCTCGCCCTTAGCATCCTAAACATGTGTCCTTAGCATCCTAATCATCCATCCTTAGCATCCTAAGCATCTTCCCTTAGCGTCGTAAGCATATGCAACCTACTCGACAAGAGCTAGATCCTTAGGCATTCCCTTTCACCACATCCTTGTGCCTCAGCTTGTCAAAAACGTAGCGTGATGTTTCAGCTCACCACATTTTGCAAGACCAGATCCAAGGGCATTCCACGTTACGACATCCTTTTGTGGCCATGCTAATAAAACCGCGCTTCTTTCAACTCGCCAGATCTTGCACACATGTCCCACACCAGCCAGTTGGCAACAAAAAAGTTAATAGGCCTGCCGCATTCCAGCACAACGACAAAAGCACACGGTTTGAAGGGCAACATTAAAGATTCAGCAGCTCTCAACTCAGTAGCTCTGACAAGGATGGCTTGGGACCGATCGCGATCTCGTCACGACAAATTGTTCACTTTTTTCTTTTGGTCCTTCACCGAGGTGGAGCCTTAGTGGATGGGGTGCACGAGCCGCATCCAGCTCCGGTTGATCGTGATCGGCCGCAAATCGAAGGTAATCAAACATATGCCGCAAATATCCTAAGAATACACTATAATATGCAAGGAATATGCCAAAGCATATTACCTGAGCTTATCCACTTAGCTATTGCTAACTATGTTTAATTAACACTAATCAATGCTTAATTGTCATAAGTGCTTGAGATTAATTAGCACTAATTACTTAGTAATTAGTAAAGATAAGTAATTGGTAGATTAATTAATGCTAATTAATCACTAAACCCAAGTGCAGATATTAGTATCACACTGCATGACATCGCCCACAACATCGTCAGGGAGGTTGTCCCACAATGTTGCGTCCATATCGGGGCCCCCATCAGTAGATTCAGCAGCTCTCAACTCAGTAGCTCTGACAAGGATGGCTTGGGAGCGATTGCGATCTAAATCACGACAAATTGTTCACTTTTTCTTTTGGTCCTTCAGGTGGAGCTCCGGCTTAGTGGATGGGGTGCACGAGCCGCATCCAGCTCCGGTTGATCGGGATCGGCGCTCGGCAAATCGAAGGTAATCAAACATACGAAAAGTCCTATGTACAACAACTCATGAAGTTTCCGTAGGTTGGGCACAAAGGTTTGATTTTACACTAACACAATACCCACATATATAGGTGAGATTAAAATTACCGAAACAAAGCACGACTTATCGGAGATTGCAATTTTAGGAAGGCGGGGGATGTTGTAACATAGTATTCTAACACTTTTGGACCATCTTGTAACAGAAAATGATGCCCTTGCGTAACGCACCACCTCCGAGTCCTCCCGCCCTCGCCTCACGGATCCCTCATCACACTCATGTAACGCTTCCCACACCAATATGTTACATAATGTGTGACCGTTGTTTTTTCAAGTCGTGATAAGATTTTTAGGTCGGGATCCTTGAACCACCAGCCATACTAATTAATTCAGTTCATTTATTTATGGGCTGCCACTCCCTACCACACCGTAACACACTATTTGCGTTCTGCACCTTATGACACACTCTTTTGCATACTCATGTCACCCTATGGCACTAGGACATGTGAGCATGTCGGGTTTCAAAATTCAAACTATAATTAAATAATCAAGGATCATTAATCATGATTTATTATTGAAAATTATTTAAAGTGACAAAGAATTTCTTCAATCACTCTAATTTATTTTTAATATTATATAATGTATTCCGACTACTCAAATAACTCAAACTACTTTTTGATTTGTCTTTCATGTTTGAAACTTTACAATTTGGTTCGGATAATGTTGGCTTTGTGGGAGGGAGCCACCGCCTTACCATCCTCGGCTATCTCGCCCTTAGCATCCTAAGCATGTGTCCTTAGCATCCTAATCATCCATCCTTAGCATCCTAAGCATCTTCCCTTAGCGTCGTAAGCATATGCAACCTACTCGACAAGAGCTAGATCCTTAGGCATTCCCTTTCACCACATCCTTGTGCCTCGACTTGTCAAAAGCGTGGCGTGATGTTTGACTCACCACATTTTGCAAGACCGGATCCAAGGGCATTCCACGTTCGACATCCTTTTGTGGCCATGCTAATAAAACGCGCTTCTTTCAACTCGCGGATCTTGCACACATGTCCCACGGCGATTGGCAACAAAAGTTAATAGGCCCGCGCATTCCAAAGACAACGACAAATGCACACGGTTTGAAGGGCAGCATTAAAGATTCAGCAGCTCTCAACTCGGTAGCTCGACAAGGATGGCTTGGGACCGATCGCGATCTCACAACAAATTGTTCACTTTTTCTTTTGGTCCTTCACCGAGGTGGAGCTCCGGCTTAGTGGATGGGGTGCACGAGCGCATCCAGCTCCGGTTGATCGGGATCGGCGCTCGGCAAATCGAAGGTAATCAAACATATGCACCCGGTACATCG